>BLSH010045815.1:290483-307567 GCA_018402905.1 Glandirana rugosa | reverse complement strand
TCTGAATTGGGGGGGGGGGGGGGGTTATAAGGCAACCAGCCAAAACATGTACATTAACAGTGGCTTAGGGCCCAATGTCTCCCTGTCTTCCTGCACAGCTCACCTCCAGTGTGGCCTCAGCATGTCACAACAGAAAACGTTTAAATCTAAAACAAAAAAAAATCTGTATGCACAAACCATAACCTTGCATTCCCATTTATCAAGTGATAATAACACAGTGATGGGCGGTATATGCTGCTATAGCCTGTCTTTCACTAACTCACAGGAGTCTGTTTATTAAGGATTCAGTGATCAGTAATGTTCAGTAATGTCCCGGGGTTTTGTACCCTGTCCTAGTGTTGGAAGGTCAAGTGAAGGGGTAGCACATTCCCCCCTTCCTCACTGCTTAAACCTCATTAGAGCAAATATGAATTTTGCACACTAGGGATGGTTTCAAGTGCCAAGGGAACTCTGTGGAAATAGTTACCTGTGTCTATATTTGGGCCAAGAACAGTGATAATAAGTAAAACTCCTTAGCTAGAATTAAGTACAACTAAAGGCATACAAGCGTGATGTCTACATGTTTCGCCCAATCAAACCATTGATTAGTCAAAACATGTTCATGTCACAGTGATGCCATGAAGCCCCATCCACACCTGTCATCTGTCATGGATGACATCTGTCCATGCGATCTATGGCAAGCGGTAGACCGAGCTGACACATCACATGAGCAGCAGCGATAGCGCTCCTGGGATACACAGGCCAGAGATACTAGCCCAGGGAGTGGGTTGTGGACAAGATTGTATTGATCTTATGACTCTGGGATCACACAGTACCCAATTGCAGAAGTGGTAAGACCTAGAGACAAGTCACTGGACTCATGACAAGTGTTTATGCCGAATGCAGTGGCATGAGTGCGTTTCTAGGTGGCTGCCTGGTTATGCATATTCGTAGGTGTCTCAGCAATTGAACTGCATCTGCACCTGTCTGCACACCTTTGCTGGCTTTGTGGCTTTCTTGCTAATGCAGATGCATGGAGCTTCGCTTACTGTTACTACTCATTTGGGCTGCTTGATGCTTTTATAAGCTTAACTGTGGATCTACAAGTTTGCAAAATGTGAGCCAATTGCATCATCAACATGATTATTACCCATATTAACCCTGCAAATGTGTCTAGATAATTCTTACAATTTGATTTACATAGCTGATGTGTTAACAATTATGTCATGTTTGTGTTACATCAATAGGATTCTATCGTGACTGCAGCACCAGCACTGACGTGTTACTTTAAGTGTCCGCACTCTATGACATAACTTTCCCTGATTGCAACTTCTGGATTCCAATCCTAAATGTTCTGTTTGCCTACTTTTTGTGCTTTATGATTCATATTATTAGGATAGCATTGCCGTTCCTCAATACTTTGTGTTCACAGATCTGGCTACGGTCCGTAGAGGTGCTCATAACCTTCATTGTTATACGAACGTGGTGTGTGACACTTTGAGCACACATTATGGGCAATGGTGGGGTCCAGGTGATATTGAGGCTATATATGTGACAGAAGTGTGGATGGGAATGTCCTTTCTATGACTTCTTTTTCTATTATTATTTATTGATGTTTTCTAATTGATGGCTTCATATTTTGAATAAAGATTGCATTTTGCTACTTAATTTTCTGTCTAAAAGTTGAAAATAAACCAAAAATGGATCTTTCAAAATGATAATGATCGGAAGCACATTAGAAAATCCCCAAATTCACCTCTAACCTCAAGAAGGGCTAAAAAGAAAATGAGCCTGGAGTTGGCATCCCTGGTGCTGGAAAAGGGGGAACTTATTAATTCTTACCTGCACTACATAAGTAAACTGGTTTAGTAGTCACTCTAGCCAATTCACTGGTGTGTGCAGGTAATACTGTCAAAAGTAAATAAACACACTACACTTTGCCAAAAACAGTAATTAATTCCAACTTCCAACCAATATTTACTTTTCAGATCTCTACAGTGTCTGAATTATACTTTTGGTATGTCAAATCAAGAGCTGGAAACCCAGAAAAAGCAGCACTCATTTGAGAAATTATGAGGTTTCCACCAGTGTCATGGTTTTAGGTACTTAAAGGATGAGTTCACCTTTCACAAGATGTTACATGTTACACCCATTTTCAGCGTGTAACATGTAACATGTTATGAAATGATTGGCCCCCGATCCCATGCTCTGACAACTAGCAGGAATCATCTCCATGTGCCTGCTGTAAAAAAAAAAATCTGCTCCACCCACCCGGCCGCTATTCACAGTGTAGTGGCTGTCAGCTTGTAGTTCTCAATGCACTACCACAGTGCTGGCAGGCTGTATCGGCTTCCTGCTTGCTTGGTATGAGCAGGCAGATACACTGAAAGGTCTGCCAGAGGCCTGTATGACATCAGTGATCTGCTGATCACTGATGCAATGCTTTACAGGCTCCTACAACAAAAAATAATAAATGCACATTTTTTTACCTGCAAAAAAAATGTGCATTTGTTACTTTTTGTAAAAAGGTGAACTTATCCTTTAAGGAACTCTGGAGAAGAAATTCCCTGTAACATCACTATCCATGTTTATACTAATACCAAATATGTTACCTTATAAAGAGGTCATGTGACTCTAAAATGTCAATGTTATTTCTCACAAGTACAGTTTTCTTGCATCTGCAACACATCTGTTACATATTGGCATTTTTTGATTATCTCACTAGTGTAGCGCCCTCTACTATAGGTTGGTGCTTAGTGTGAGATTTTGTGTTTGGTAAGGTAAATTTAGTCAGGCCTGATGTATATGCAGGCCTGATTGTTTTGATGCTGGGCTGGGAGTGGCTCAGGGTAGGACTAGGTGATTCACAGATGGTGTCACCAAGACCTCCCACTTCTTTCCATAAACTTCAGGAGTTTTCTGGAAAGAGAGGTGGAGAGGGGAGGTGTAGCCACCTGGGGTATTCCAGGGAGCCCTGACCAATCCCCAGTCTGAATTGGCAGGGGGCAGTCCTCCTCAAATACCTAGGGTCAGCCCAGTCTGGGAGGAGAGTTTGGGTGGAAGTGACAGAGATGGAATAGTGTGGAGGCTGTCGGGGCCTTGGGGGACCCTAGGCTGGGGGGTGACCTTGGCCTGGGAGAGCTCGGGTACATCCAGGAGGAGAGAGTGAGATCCTGGTGGAGAGGCACAGAGAGAGAGTGGAGGAGAATAGTGGTAGAGAGTACTATCGGAGAGATCTCTCGAAGGAACTACAAGTAACAGGTGTCAGTGAGTGACACACCCTTGGAAGCTGGAGAAGAGGTATGCCAGAGCATACTGGGGTGAGAGACAGTCTGGGAAGGATGCAGAGGCCAGCATGGGACTGTGGTGTCACTGTGGAAGTGGAGGAGGCCATTGCAGCTGGAAGGGCTGTCAGGGCCTGGAAGAGGGTGGACTGGAAGCAGTAGTCCATCGATACTAGCTAGCACATTTTTACTTTGCTACACTACAGGGGCCAGAGGTCCTTGCCTGTAATGGGTGGTCTGGAGATCCTGCTAACAGAACAGCAGGCCTCACCATGTGCTAGCTAGGGTGGAGCCAAGTTTGTGCAGGAATGTGGAACAGGAGTCTTAGAAGCAAGTGTGTGCTGGAGAAAGAGAAGAAGTGTATATACAATAGGTGTATATAGATGGTCCAATTCAAGTTGGAATCAATCCACCGGGCATCCCATAACTATCCAATTCCTATCCAAGTTCAATCCCCTAATAAACAAAACAAAACAAAGTACAGGCCTGTTCCTTGACTCCAGATGTGGGAAGGATGTGATTGAGAGCAGTGTGAAGGGAGGAACCATACATTCAGCAACCCCCAAGGGGCAATGGCTACACTATTTTTAAAGAAACCTCTCTCCAAGCAATTCCCCATGTTGAAAGCATGTTATCAACATAGCTGGAGGCCTTGCACACACACCTCTCCCCTGTGAAGGGATTTTCCAGCCCATATGCTGGTTAACCCTGGAGAAGCAGTGCTGTATTTTGCTGTGTTTTTGTTTGCATTACCACAGTTTCGGGACCATGGAGAGTCTCTGTTAGAGAATTCACCTGTAGGCTAAATAACATTTGTTTACAATGACTATACATGTGAACTTTGACTACTGTTTGAGTACTCTAGCTGCTGCTTTTACTTATTGTTAATAGGGTGAATGTGACTGTGGAATGCCAGGTGAATGTTGCTAAACCTCACTTGGGCAAATAGCAGAAAAGAATTCAATGAACACAATTTCTGGTACTTCATTAATAAATACACCCATTTGTGTTTATCTTTTTATTGTGAGTTTCCTTAAAACCTACAGAGCTGTGAAGGCAGAGAATTTGATGTATTCATATGTTTGTGGTTATTTTGAGAGTCATTCTAACTGAATGGTTATCGCAGTCAGGAGTCTGCCATTTAGCAGAAGAAATGCAGCATGTAGAAATCAGTCTGCAGTGGGTCATTGTCATTGACGTTCATTAAATTGCTTGGTGCTGTTACCTCACTGGGCACCTTGCCTGACACTGAATTTACTTTGGGGATATTAAAAAAAACGTTATGTTTAAAGTCGGTAGGTATGTGTTTGTGTGTGATTACTCTAACTACAGATTTAAAAACTTTGGCCTTATAAGTAGCTACCATAATGTGAATTCTGTTACATTCCTGTCAAGGCGTGGCAGCAAGTGATACATTTTCCTTATAGGTCAGAGCTGCAACAGCAGATGCTGTGAATGGTGCATGTTTCTATTAAAACTGGTGATGTCAGCTACTGTATGTATGTAAAGAGTTAACAGCTTAGTTAATCTGCCCCAGTGACTATTACCCTCAGTCTCATGGTGCTTAGAATTTTGTCCCAGAACAGAAATATCTCTTCAAAGTATAGGGTTAAACAGTGTGACCATCACAGAGGTCACATCAATTAAGTGCATTTGAACATTGCAGATTTTCAGTTCTAGTGTGGTATTTAAAGTTCTGTCATTAAGTTCTGGATTCTCTCCCCGCTGGATTTAAAAAATAATCAGCCACTTCAAAATACCGGCACCTTTTTCTGGTCCTTCTCTTCCACTGTACTCCATGTATGGCTGAGCACTGACATCATTTCTGGATGACATGACTTCCTGTGATGCAATTTCCAGCTCCCATTGCATGCTCCTTGCAGCCGTTTTGTTGGATCTCACTGCCTACCTGGGTCCTTGTGTTTGCGGCCATCTGGTTTTTGGGTCCCCCTCATTGATTGGCACATCTTATCAGTGGAGCTCCACATCACACCAAGTGTCAGTGAATATAGTCAATGTAGAGTTTTGGTTGAATCTGGACCTTTTATTCAGGGACTTTGTTTTACTTATATGACTGAATAAAGTGGAATTGACTTTTATTATGACATGGTTCTTTATCTGAAGATTCTTTTTGGGGATGATTATGAACTTGTGGTGAGCATAATTCTCCTCCTCTTGTTCACCTGTGCGCGCTCTTTTATTGACTTTGCTGTTTACCACAAGGCTCTATTAGGTGTTTTTGGAGTACTATCCACTCCAACAGTGCTGGTACATTCAGTGTGTCATTTAAATACATTTGTGTTCATTGTTATGCAAAACAACACCTGTGTGGACAGAACACTGCCCATTAAAAGTGGCCAAATAGCCCTAAATACATTATGCTGAGTGGAATAAATCCTTGGAAAACTCTTCATTTGAAGTTAAAGTTCACACTGTATATTCTTCACCTGTGTGATGTAAGTTGTTCCTTTCTCTGAATTAGTTCTTTCCTTCAAGTTACATGCTGAGGTGAGGAATGAAATATTCATATTGGCTTGAATGCCAAATATTTTGGTGTGTTCAGGTCTCCAATTGTCCCCTCTCTACATAGGTTCTGCATAGAGATCACGGGGTAGAAAAAAGAAACACTATTACAAAAATTTGGGTCAGAATGTATTGCCTGCTATGAAAATTACGTTTAGCTAGTAGCATTGTTACCTAGCTAATACCTGTTACATCACAAAGAACAAAGCTATTTGTAATAAGGCAACCTTCATACTATTACAAGGGCTCATACGAAATACAATTTCAAACCTGCATCAAACTAATATGTATGTAATAAATGCAGTAAAATAATACATTTTAAAGGACATTTAACTAGCTCATATATTTATGAAAAATAAACACATTTTAGATGTTGTTATCCTTTCTTTACCCAGGTGTGTGATTCACCAAATTGACCCCAGGTACAAATTGTCTCTTCTATGAAAATCAGAAAAGCATATGTGTTGTAATGAGTAAGATTGTGGTTGTGAACAGGGGCATCGTTAGGGTGTGGCTATGGGGGCTACAGCCCCGAATCTAAAGTCATTAGCCCCAAGTGAACAACAACCAAAAAAAGAAAAAAAAACAACTTAGAGTTCATAAATATGGTTTGCTGCTGCAATCCTTGTAAAACTACATTTTGTATTTCATTTCATTTTACATTTGCTACATAACATTTGTAATACTGTGCACAAAGACATTTGACTTTCCCTATGATAAAAGTGTATACATGTTCTGTATATTTTCCTTCTTAGAGTATCATTTTAAATAAAAAATGAATGGAAACAAATATACTGTGGAAATGAATAGCAACATAAAATAAAATGTTACAATTCCACTGCTTAAAGAAGAGCAGCTGTGCCCATTGACTTTAGTGTAACATGATTCAGCAAGCCAGTCAGCTATGGCACACACATTTGCAGCTTTTATTGTCAGCATCAGCCACCTGTGCATCTTGCAAAACACCACTGTTGCTACTGCCTTAACTTTTTCATTTGTATATTTACTGAATAATTATTACATGTATGAGTAAACTGTTTGTTAGCATTAAAGACAAATGATACATACTGTATACAGTACATATATGTACAGTACATATATATATATGCCTTTACACGCCAATGAACTTTAATGGCACCCCAGTCTTAGTCCCTAGGGTTTAATATTGAGTTGGCCCACCCTTTGCAGCTATAACAGCTTCAACTCTTCTGGGAAGGCTGTCCACAAGGTTTAGGAGTGTGACTATGAGGATGTTTGACCATTCTTCCAGAAGTGCATTTGTGAGGTCAGGTGCTGATTTTGGAAGGGAAGACCTGGCTCACAGTCTCCACTCTAATTCATCCCGAAAGGTGTTCTATCCACCTAAAACTCACTCATCCATGTTTTTATGGTCCTTGCTTTGTGCACTGGTCCAAATCATTTGGTGGAGGGGCGATTATGGTGTGGGGTTGTCTTTCAGAGGTGGGGCTTGGCCCCTTAGTTCCAGTGAATGGAACTCTTAAAGTGTCAGCATACCAAGACATTTTGGACAATTTCATGCTCCCAACTTTGTGAGAACAGTTTGGGGTGGCCCCTTCTTGTTTCAAGCAAGGTCCATAAAGACATGGATGAGCGAGTTTGGGGTGGAGGAACTTGACTGGACAACCTTTCCATAAGAGTTGAAGCTGTTATAGCTGCAAAGGGTGGGTGAACACAATATTGAACCCTATGTACTAAGACTGGGATGCCATTAAAGTTCATGTGTGTGTGAAGGCAGGCATCCCAATACTTTTGGTAATATAGTGTGTGTATATACAGTATCTCACAAAAGTGAGTACACCTCACATTTTTGTAAATATTTTATTATATCTTTTCATGTGACAACACTGAAGAAATGACACTTTGCTACAATGTTAAGTAGTGATTTTCATTTGCTGTCCCCTTAAAATAACTCAACACACATCCATTAATGTTTAAACCGCTGGAAACAAAAGTGAGTATACCCCTAAGTGAAAATGTCCAAACTGGGCCCAAATAGTCATTTTCCCTCCCCGGTGTCATGTGACTCATAAGTGTTACAAGGTCTCAGGTGTGAATGGGGAGCAGGTGTGTTAAATTTGGTGTTATCGCTCTCACTCTCTCATGCTGGTCACTAGGAGTTCAATACGGCACCTCATGCCAAGGAACCCTCTGAGGATCTGGAAAAAAGAATTGTTGTTCTACATAAAGATGGCTAGACTATAAGAAGGTTGCCAAGACCCTGAAACTGAGCTGCAGCACAGTGGCCAAGACCATACAGTGGTTTAACAGGACAGGTTCCAATCAGAACAGGCCTCACCATGGTCGACCAAAGAAGTTGAGTGAACATGCTCAGTGTCATATCCAGAGGTTGTCTTTGGGAAATAGATGCATGAGTGCTGCCAGCATTGCTGTAGAGTTTGAAGGGGTGGGGGGGTCAGCCTGTCAGTGCTCAGACCATACGTCGCACTGTAAGGAACCATCTGGGGCCATTGGAAGGCCAAGCGTGTGTGCGTGTCTGAAGTTTTGAGCGTTTCGTTCCTCCTGTGGGTTGTATTTGCTCTGCAACCCCGTACATTTTCCCTGGAGTCAACCAAAGTGGGCCTCGTGATCTCACTCCTGCTGGATGGGCCTCAGGCCTGGGCTCACCAATTACTGGAGCAGAAAGCCCCGGAGACCTCAAGTCTGGATCAGTTCTTTCAAGCCATGGCCCAGTTGTATGAGGATCCCCAGCAGGCCGCAACGGCAGAAACAGTACTTCATGCGCTCCAGCAGAGCCATCGTACAGCAGAGGAGTATGTCTCAGAGTTAAGGCGATAGAGTGCTGATACAGCCTGGAACGATGTGGCCCTTTGCTACCAGTTCGGGCTGGCGCTCTCTGAGACACTCAAGGATGAGCTGGCTTGCACTGGTCAATTTGGACATCCAAATTGACCGCCGCCTGCAGGAACGCAGAGCGGAGAAAGCTGCTGTTCACCTGTGGCCCGCTTGGGAGATATCCAGCTTCCTGGCACCCAGTTCATCCACAACCTCCTCCTCATATCCTCAGGACCATTACAGTATGGGCGTCCCCGTCCTTCTCTTTCACCTGAAGAGAGACAGAGGCGCATGACCCTCAATTTCCGTCTGTATTGCGGGGATTCAGGACATCTGGTATCAAAGTGCCCTGCTAAGGCTGGTAAGGGCCTTACCCCCAGTCACAGGGGAGGTACTATCCCTACCTAATACCAAGTGCCACCTGGTCCTCTTCATGTCTCTCCAGCTTCCCGAAGGAAGCGTGCAAGTCCCAGTCATACTTGATTCAGGAGCCTGCAGCTGTTTTGTGGACCTTGCCTTCGCCACCCAGCATCGCATCCCACTCTGAACCAAGGACCATCCAATGGTCATCCGGCTGGCTGATGTGTCAACTATTAAGTCCGGCACAGTGACCCATGAAATGCTCCCTCTTCCTGCCAGGATGACGAGGGGTCATACGGAATTTCTACTGTTGGACGTCATAGCGCCCCCCCTATTCCCGGTTATCCTTGGCTTATACTGGTTCCAGGCTCACTGCCCTCTGATCATTTGGAACACTGGGGAAGTGCAGTTCTGGTCACCTTATTGCCTCAGCCACTGCCTGTCGCAGTCGTCAAAGGATTCCCCAGTCCTTCTTGGCATGGACTCAGACCCTGATCTGAAAACTCGCTCAATGGTCCCGAAAGTCTACCATGACTACTTAGAGGTCTTTAGTAAGAAGGGGGCCGATACCCTACCTCCGCACAGGTCATATGATTGCCCAATCGACCTGCTGCCAGGGGCTGAAGTCCCATTCAGCCAGATCTTCCCTCTGTCCAAAGTGGAGTTAATGGCTCTCAAAGCTTATCTGGGCGAGAACTTTGAAAAGGCCCTCCACGTCACTCGCAGGAGCGGGGACATTCTTTGTGGAAAAGAAAGACCACTCACTCAGGCCTTGTATTGATTATCGGGACCTCAACAAGGTCACATATAAAAACTGGTACCCTTTGCCCTTAGTTCCGGAGCTTTTTCAAAGACTTGGCTCGGTTACCGTGTTCACCAAACTAGACCTCCACAGAGCTTACAACCTGATATGCATACGGGAGGGGGATGAATGGAAGATGGCCTTTAGGACTCGCTTTGGCCATTTTGATTACCTGGTCATGTCATTCGGGCTCTGCAACGCCCCAGCGACCTTCCAGCATCTGATCAACAATGTCTTCAGAGACTATCTTGACCTGTTCGTGGTTGTCTATCTCAATGACATCCTCATCTTCTCCCCCTCCCTAGAGGAACACCGCAGTCATGTGAAAAGGGTACTCAGCCGTCTACGAGAACACGGACTATATGCAAATGCCGAGAAGTGCACCTTCGAATGTGCTGACATCTCTTTCTTGGGATTTCACATTTCCACGAAGGGCACTACCATGGACCCGCAGAAAGTTACAGCCATCCTTGACTGGCCAGCGCTAGTGGATAAGAAAGGGGTGCAGCGCTTCGTAGGCTTCTCCAACTTTTATAGAAAGTTTATTCTGAGCTTTTCAGCAGTCATCGCTCCCATAACACAGCTTACTAAGCAGAATGTCCACTTTGTCTGGACCACGGAGGCACAGGCAGCTTTCCAGTCTCTGAATAAACTGTTCACTTCTGCCCCCACTCTGAAGCATCCTGACCCCACACTGCCCTACATCCTAGAAGTGGACGCCTCAGAGACTGCAGTCGGGGCAGTCCTCTCTCAGAGACAGGGTCCAAAGGCCCTACTCCACCCCATCGCCTTTTTCTCTCGGAAACTTACTCCGGCCGAGAGAAATTATGACATTGGGGACAGAGAGTTATTAGCTATCAAGTCCGCTCTGGAAGAATGGCTGTATCTTCTGGAAGGAGTGGCACACCCTAACTTGGTCTTCACCGACCACAAGAATCTGGAATCTGCAGATGGCCAAAAGGCTAAAACGTCGCCAGGCTCAATGGGCCTTATTCTTTTCCCGCTTCCAACTCCACATTATGTACAGGCCTGGGTCCAAGAACGTTAAGCCGGACGCCCTGTCCAGAATGTTCCTTCATCCTGTGGAAGCTTCCCCTCCAGATACCATCCTACTGGCTCACAGCTTCTTGCTGGTCCAGGAGGACCTCCTAACACAAATCAGGTGGGCTCTAGCTGGCTCCTCGGTGCCCATAGACTCTGAATTGTCTGTAAAAGCTGGGCTGTGGTGGTCGGGTATCCGGATCTTCATGCCTGAGGAGTTCCGTCTAGATGCTCCAGAACTCTGCCATGAGTTGGCTGGACATTTTGGCAGTCGCAAGACTATGGAGTTGCTAGCCCGCACCTTCTGGTGGCCCCACATGAACGAGGACTGTAAAATCTATGTGGGTGCGCACCCTATCTGTGCTCGAAACAAGACCGAGAGAACCGGGGCCTGGAGGCTGCTGAACCAGTTACCCATCCCTGACCGCCCATGGTCGCACCTTGCTATTGATTTTATCATCGAGCTACCTCCATCCACAGGATTAAACACAATTTTCGTAGTGGTAGACCGTCTCACCAAGATGGCACACTTTGTCCCAATGCAGGGTACCCACTCTGCAGTGGAGACAGCCAGGACCTTCATCTAAGAAATTGTACGGATGCACAGTATCGCTAATAACATTGTGTCGGATCGAGGAGTACAATTTACGTCCAGGGTGTGGAGGTCTCTGTGTAACATCTTAGGAATTGGACTGGCATTCTCCTCGGCCTACCATCCTCCAATCAAATGGCCAGACAGAAAGGACCAACCAGATCTTCGAGCAGTACCTCCTCTGCTACTCCTCGTACTCCCAAGACGATTGGGTCTCTCTGCTCCCATTAGCAGAGTTCGCCTATAACAATGCAGTCCACTCTGCCACCAAGCAATCTCCGTTTTGGATGAATCTCGGCTACCATCCCACATTCCTACCTAACGTTCTGACCGAAAGTTCTGTACCGGCTGTGCAGGAGATCACACAATTCTTGGAAAAGAACAACTGCCTTCTGCAAGAGACCCTCATGCAAACCCAGGAGCACGACAAAAGAACATTCGACAGAGGGAGACGAGGAGAGTTGAACTTTCAACTCGGCGATCGGGTCTGGTTAGCCACTAAGAATCTGAGACTGACATGTCCGTCTAAGAAATTAGGTCCTAGATACATCGGACCTCTACCAGTAAAAAGAAAAGTTAACAATGTGGTTTATAAGCTAGACTTTCCTCCTTCACTTAGAGTTCACCCAGTCTTCCATGTAAATCTGCTCAAGCCAGTGACTAAGGACCCCTTCCCGGGGTGGAAAATGGCTCCACCAGAACCAGTCCTGGTAGACGCAGAGGAGGAGTTTGAGGTGGAAACTATCCTGGACTGCAGAAGGAGAGGGGGCATCACCCAATTCCTAGTAAAGTGGAAGGGATATGGACCTGAGGAGAGCTCTTGGGAACCTGAAAACAATCTACATGCCAAGGATCTGGTCAAGACTTTCTGGAGGAACAAACCGACCAAGATAGCCTGTTTAGGCATCCGGAGGCTGCCCTTTGGCGGGGGGGGCAATGTAAGGAACCATCTGGGCCCATTGGAAGGCCAATGCATGGGCGCAAGTAGTGTTCACACGCGGGAGTGCCGGCGTTGGCGCCAAAACGGCCATTTAAGCCCTCTGCACCCTGCAGTCAGTGCTGTCCGTCCTACAGCGTTCCGGTGCTCATGACCCCAGTGTTTATTCTCAGAGACTTCCTGTACCTGTGACCCCGGCTTCCTGTTGGACCTGTTTTGCCTGCTGCCTGCCCTGACCTTCAGCCTGCCTACAACTACGCTTCTGCCTGACCCCTTGTATCTCTGTTGCCCACACGTTGCCGACCCTGCCTGTACCCGACTATCAGCCAGGCTGACCCACCTGTACCGCACCGCCAGCTTGTTACCGACCCGGCCTAAACCGCCACTCTTCTGCCTGCATGAGCTCCTGTGGACCTTCACCTACCATCTGTGACCAAGTCCAGCCCTCGTGCCCCCATGTGCTCCAGAGCTCCCAGTCTCCACTATCAGGGGCTCTCGAACCAGGCCATAAGAGAGGTTGCCCCACATAAGTTAGACTCAACCACCAGGTACGTGACACACACACTGCATCAAATTGGTCTGCATGGCTGTCGTTCCAGAAAGAAGCCTATTCTAAAGATTATGCACAAGAAAGCCCGTAAACAGTTTGCTGAAGACAAGCAGACTAAGGACATGGATTACTGGAACCATGTCCTATGGTCTGATGAGACCAAGATAAGCTTATTTGGTGGTGTCAAGCGCGTGTGGTGGCAACCAGGTGAGGAGTACAAATACAAGTGTGTCTTGCCTACAGTCAAGCATGGTGGTGGGAGTGTCATGGTCTGGGGCTGCATGAGTGCTGCTGGCACTGGGAGCTATAGTTTATTGAGGGAATCATGAATGCCAACATGTACTGTAACATACTGAAGCAGAGCATGATCCCCTCCCTTTAGAGACAGGGCCGCAGGCAGTAGTCCGACATGATAACACACCAACTGAGGTGGAGATCTGAAGGTGCCTTGGAGGCACTGCGTCTACCACTCATCCTGTTGTGTCTTTTATACTGCTCTGTTTGTGAGTATAATTTTATTCAAAAATATTTCTGAATAAACCTTTAAACCGTATTGCACTAGGTTGGTGCGCCCTTCTTTTGTTTTTTTATTCTGGAGTGAAAGAGGACTCCAGTGGCAACCTGTGAAGCTCTGGTGAACTCCATGCCCAAGAGGGTTAAGGCAGTGCTGGAAAATATTGGTGGCCACACAAAATATTGACACTTTGGGCCCAATTTGGACATTTTCACTTAGGAGTGTACTCACGTTTGTTGCCAGCGGTTTAGACATTAGCCACTTCACCCCTGGAAGGATTTCCCACTGTAGAACCAGAGCACGTTTTTCAATTTGGCACTGTGCTGTTTAACTGGTAATTGGGCGATCATGCAATGCTGTACCCAAACTAAATTTGCGTCCTTTTTTTCCCACAAATAAAGCTTTCTTTTGGTGGTATTTGTTCACCTCTGCACTTTTTATTTTTTGTGATATAAACAAGAAAAGAACAATAATTTTGGAAAAAAAATTATATTTTTTACTTTTTGTTATTAGAACAATACAATAAACTAAATTTTAGTCATGTAGGAAAGAAGAAGGGCGCCAGGTCAGTTAGAATAAAAACACCAGAATTTATTGTAGCAACTTACATTAACTCCTGTTAGCAGCAGCCATGACATCAGAGGCATCACACCAAATGGGAGCTGGCCTGGAGGATCCTGTTAGGGCATGCAGAGTGAATAGCAATCCACGATGAGATGGAAAAGCACTGCAGGGTCCACCTGACCATAAGCAGGAATATGTTCCAGAGGGTGGAAGGACAAGGACGGATACTGTTGCCAGAGATAACACATTGGTGGCCAGACCAGTCGCAACTTCCGGACAGGGATCTCGTCAAGGGTGTCCGGTTATGTGACAGCTACTGCAGGAGGATGGAAACAAAAGGCATTGCACAAAGGGAGAGATGTGGACTGGTCATGGTGACGTTTCAGAGGAGCAAGAAATGAATGAAAAACGGCTGAAAAATGTTTTGAAAAAGGCAGCGCTATTGGGCATATATATATATATATATATAAATAAATTTAATAAATGTATAAATAAACAAAGAAGTATAGATACAATGTATGTAGATTGTAATTCATTGAAAAAAGGGGTGGGGCTAGAAATTTGATAATTGCTAAGAAACACAATAAAAATTAAAAATTAAGAAAAAAAAATGGGATGCGTTAAAACCACACATGATGACATATAAATATCTTTGTATATATGAAGAAAGAAGATCCTGGTCCACCCCAGTACAAATGGAAATGGGAATGCATGCAAAGTGCATCCATCTAAACAATAACTATATATATATATATATACACATATATATATATATACAATAAGGTACATGCAAAAAAGGTATGATGGATTAATTAAGAATGGTGCTAACTTCAAGCTCTTTGTTAGGTCCTCCAGGCGTTAAAGACCCCAGGGTGAAAATCCAAAAGGTTTCTCTGTGACAAAGCCTCTGGAAACCTTCAGCCAGAGAGTCGCAGGGGGGAATGGATTCCAAAACCCAGCAGTACAGTAAAAAGTGTCTGTGTACACTGTGGTCCACAGACCCTTTATTGATTAGTCTCCTGTGATCTCCAAAACATGCCTGCACTGTCCAAATGGTACTGTGATAGGTAGTGTGGTATGAATGCATACATTTTCACCCTTAGAAATGCTAAAGGCAGTGATTGGTTTTTGGGGTCCCATACGCAGATAGACTCACAAAATGTCTCACACATGGGGTATCCCCATACTCAGGAGAAGCAGCGAAATGTATTTTGGGGTGTAATTCCACATATACCCGTGCCATGTGTGAGAAATATATCATTTCAGGGACAACTTGGTGTATTTTTTTTTTGTCATTTTTCAATCACTTGCGACAAAAAAATAAAATATTCCATGGACTCAACATGCCTCTCAGCAAATAGCTTGGGGTGTCTACTTTTCAAAATGGGGTCATTTGGGGGGGGGGGGGTTGAACTGCCCTGGCATTTTATGCCCAACATTAGAAGCCTATGCCCCACATCACCCACCAAGTCTTTTCTTTTTGTTTACATGAAAAAATAATGGAAAATTTCGTATCAAATACTTACCGTAATTTTCCTTTCCTGATGGACTCCATGGCAGCATATGTATGGGTTAACCCCGCCTCCTCTCCACTCCTATAGGACCCCACTCCCATAAATTTGGGCTCAGAGCCAGAAGCCATGTTCCATAACTAGCCTACTCCTGACACTCGGGTGGGAACTCCTGCTGCTATGGAGTCCATCAGGAAAGGAAAATTACGGTAAGTATTTGATAGGAAATTTTCCATTTTCCTGACAGACTCCATGGCAGCATACGTATGGGATTTAACTAGCCATACACCTCATGGGCGGGCAATGCTGAACCAAAGGCTTTAATTGGTACCGTCAACAGACAGGCCCTTCAAGCCACAATAAACAGAGGATAACAAAGCAGGCTCTGCATAATAATGAGCCATAAATGTATTGATTGAGGGCCACAAGGCTGCCCTATGGGCTACATTGGGAACCACATGCTGAGAAACTGCCCAAGATGTAGACACACTTCTGGTTGAGCAAGTAATCCTCACCCCCGGAGAGCCAAGCCCTCAGCTCTGAGCCTGTTGGATGGCCCGGACAACCCGTGCCACCATCATCCTAGATAAGGCACATTTCCCATGTTCTTTTCGGCAAAGAATGAACAAGCATTCTAAAGCCTGAAGGAAGCTATAGCTTGCAGATATAATCATATCTGAGAGATTCCTAGAACCAAAGAAAAGGCCATCTTATACATAGCTCACATTTGTTTTACACTTACCAAGTCACTCATAGTAGCGCAAAAGTCAGATCGCTTATTTGTAAAAGAAAGGGTATTGCTGAGAGCCAAACTCAGGATTCCACAACATGAACTCTCCCACGTCTAAAGGGCGTATGTTAGTACTCTAAAGGTTAGCAGAACAATTCCTTGGTACCCATGAAATTATGTCATCTTGAGATTCGAGTCGAGCATAGGCAACAGCACCACTCACTCTGGAAAGAGTCTTAAGAAAGGTTCTCCATGGCGTTGCCTCAGTTTGAGGCTTTATATACCAACGTGACGGCCACAAGAAAGGTGAATTTGACAGAGGTCTTAATAGGGACAATCTTAGAATACTGAGCTCCAATTCCCGAGGGAGTCGAGAACAAGTGGGAGGTACCATTTGGGAAGCCTCTGCTTACTCCAAGGTCTGAGCCTAGGTCATGACTAGTGTTGAGCGAACCCGGACTGTAACGTTCGGGTCCGTACCGAACTTTCGGGTGTCTGGGGCACGGACCCGGACATTTCAAAAATCGTTCGGGTTCGGTCCGGTCGAAGAGTTGTGCACCTCATTTTATCGTCTTGGGGCCTGGCTTGGGCTTGCTAAAAACTTTACAGGCCCAGGCACGGGGTCTGTGGGCTTTCAAGCCATGCCTGGGCTTGCAATGTCAGGCCCAAGCGAGTTGTGATCAGTACTGGATCCGAGTCTGGAACCTCATTCGTCTCCGAAGGGTTTACCATGGAGGGTGAACAAGAGCTGAGGGAGCCCTTAACCTCGAGTCATAAGATTCTAACAGGGATAATTCTGGAGACAGTTTAAGTGGAAAGAACACCGGCAGTGCAACCATATATTTCGGAGTTTGACTCCGTTGCGGTACCTCTTGGAAAGAAT
>BLSH010045815.1:250128-275646 GCA_018402905.1 Glandirana rugosa | reverse complement strand
TGGTCACTGATGGGTGACTGGTGGTGATCACTGATGGGTGACTGGCGGTGGTCACTGATGGGTGCCGCGTGTCTGGTGGTGGTCACTGATGGGTGAAGCGTGTCTGGCGGTGGTCTCTAATGGGTGACCGGTGTCTGGTGGTGATCATTAATGCATGACGGGTGACTGGCGGTGGTCACAGATGCGTGACAGATGAGTGGCGGTGGTCACATATGTGTGACGGGTGACAAGTGACTGGTGGTGATCACTGATGGGTGACGGGTGACAGGTGACTGGCAGTGGTCACTGAAGGGTGACGGGTGACTGGCGGTGGTCACTGATGGGTGACGGGTGAGTGGCGGTGGTCACTGATGGGTGACTGGCAGTGGTCACTGATGGGTGACGGGTGGTGGTCAGTGATGGGTGATGGGTGACTGGCGGTGGTCAGTGACGGGTGACATACCACGGTCACTGACGGGTGACGGGTGACAGGTGCTCTTTATGATGGCAGTCTGAGGACAGGTACACTTTAGGATGACAGGTACCCTTTATGGGGCATATGTGGTGACTGTTGGGTGACAGGTGTATTGGGGGGGCAGGGGGGGTCAGTGTCAGTGTGATTTCACTTTACAGATCAGTAACTCACTGATCCCAGCTCTTCTCTCCTCACACTGGACACTGTGTGAGGAGAGAAGAGCTGGTAACAGTGAGTTACCGCTCTGTTTACATTACATGTGATCGGCTGTGAAGTAGATCACAGCCGATCACAAGGTATCAGCTGCCGGCCGGCGGCTGATACCTGTGTCGGTGACAGGCAGTGTTCCCTAGGAACACGCCGCCATCGACACACACGCGCAGCGCGCTCCCGATCGCGCTCATGCGCCGTGCGAACGGCGGGCGTGCCATTCGTGATCAGCTGTGACTTCGTCACAGCCGATCACGTGGTGAACAGCCATAACCAATGGCTGTTCACCCCTGTCGGTGAAGCGGCGAGTCCTGGGGACACGCCGACAGAGCCGGCATGCGCGCGCCCGATCGCGCGCAATCCCGGCTTAAAGGGAGGACGTCATATGACGTCCACCCGCTGTGAGAGCAGGACCGCTCCGCCGTCATTTGAGCCAATGTCTTTTTTTATTAACTGCCATTTATGTACCTAAAAAACACAGACGAAAAAAAGCTCTTTGAGTAGAGGGATGAAGGGTTAGTGTTCTACAATGTTTTAATGCTTTGTGTCTTTCCTAATGAAAGCTACAGCTCCCTTTTCTTGTAAAGGCATCACAGGGACAGGAAAAGACCCAAATGGGGTCCCAGATAGAGATGAGTGAATGTGCTAGGGTTTAATTTATGAACAGTTGCACAAATATTGCTTAACCACTCATCTACCAAGGTACAAGGTGGTTAAATCAAGTTTCTAACTGCTGCTGCAGCTGTGAGCTTGATACTGGCTTTAAAGTGATATTAAAGTCTTGTTTTTTTTTTTTTTTGGTTTAAAAATAACAAACATGTTGTACTTACCTGCTCTGTGCAGTGGTTTTTCTCAGAGTAGCCCAGATCCTCCGCTTCTTAGGTCCCTCATCAGCGCTCCAAGTCCTTTCTTCCTGCTGAGTGCCCCCACAGCAAGCAGCTTGCTATGAGGGCACCCGAGCCGAACCACTGCTCTGTGTGTTTATTCAGACATGGAGCCATGGCTCAGCCCCTTTCTCTCCTCATTGGCTCACTGATTTTGACAGCAGCAGATGCCAATGGCACCCATAATGGCACTGTAAGTATTTGGGGGGCTGCTGCACACTAAAGGTTTTTTTATCTTAATGCATAGAATGCATTAAGGTTAAAATAACTTTGGGGGGGGGGGTGGTTTGTCAGGGAAGAAGATGGCTGCTTGACTCCTGAGCACCGCCAGATGACAGTCACATTAAGCTCTCTAAAATGGGGACTTCATCCCATAGCACCTTAGCTACATGATCCCGCTCCCCACAGGATGCTAGGGGGCACATGAGACAATATGGCGGTGACGCCACAGGCTCCTTCCTCCTCTACAGACCAGGTGGCAAACAAGGAAACATCTACGAGCCTGCCTCCTCTCCCCCCAGGGGGACCCCAGCACCCGCTCCAGCAGCCAAGCCTTATGGACCTCCATAACATAGAGGCGGACATAAAAGACACTCTGTCGGCGGCAATCTCGGATCTCCACCATGATATCCAGACACTGGCGGGAAGAGTACAAGAAGTAGAACGCATGGCGGCCCACTACAGCACATCCATCCGGTGGATTCATCAACAGATAGACACCCACACTTTGCAAATGCATGATCTCCAGCACCATATAGAAGACCTGGACAACCGGGGAAGGATATATAACCTGTGGGTTAGAGTTCTCCCTGAAACGGTTGAGCCTGACCAGTTACACCCATAGTATCAGGCCTGTTCAACAGCCTGCTAGACAGATCCGCTTATACCCCCATAGACATGGGGCCACAACAGGATCCAACTCTCCCACGGAGGCAATAACATCCATATCTTTCAAGACCTGTCTGCTATAACCCTAAACACTGTAGAGCTCTCCGTCCTCTCCTGGAAACTCTCAGATCCAGAGGGATCCACTAGTGGAAACACCCTTTTTTGCCTGTCAGCCACCCACAAGGGACGTACTGCTCTATTAAGGGTCCCAGAAGATCTCAGCACCTTATGCGAGACGTATGGCATACCGCAAACCAAAGTACCTAACTGGTACGCCATCCGGAAGTGAACCAATGGAAACGCAGGAACTACGATTTCAGAGACATTTCACACCATCGGACCCAAGACCCATCCCTGCTTTGATGTCCATGTAGCACTCTCCGAGTCCTACCAAGGCTCCACAACCATGGAGAGCGCGTCACGACAACTAACCAAGCATCAGCCTTCTCACATACCAATCAGATAAGTACTCCTGTTCCTTGTTATACAGTTATTAGTTTCTCATATGTTTAACAGTCTCGACCCTGACGCGACCTAGGGCAGAGAGATTCACCATCACAGTGTGCCCTGCTCCCTCTCCATTTCTTACCCCTCTCCCTTTTAACCTGTACTTGTTGATACATACAGGAAAGGAACTGCTTCAAACCCTAAGAGACCCCCTCCCTGTAGCAACATTTGCTCTACACTTACCTTCCCTTCCCTGTCAGCAGATGAACTACGGACCCTAGCTCTCTTTGCCACAGAGGAAAACAGCATGTTAAGAATGCACAAGATGCTACCCCACTTGCCCCTCATTTCTCTGTCCATTACTGAAACCTCAAACCACCTTCCTTACCCCCTTGCCACTTCAATGAACTGAACTGTGTAATCACTGCACTGAGACTCCAAGCCTGAACTATGCATAACAAGAATTATATACCATCATGACTAAAATCATCCAGACCTTGCTTCCAAACTCCCCTTCAGGTAAATTACTCTTTTAAACGTCCCCACTACAGATGGTAAAACATTAATATAGGCTGCTATATATTGCTTACAATAAGCCTTAACCATACTATCCTGCGGGCCCCCCTGAAAAATGTTAATATAGACTGTACAAGATAAAGACAACCACACACAGACTGCCTACACGATTCTTATCACAACATTGTAGGCTTTATGACTACCATGAATGCCTTTTTATGAGACACCTAGTGCTTAGCAGTAATTAAGTATAATGAGGTTTCAACAGCCTCGTCGGGGGAAAAATGCATTGATTCACAAACTTATCTGCAAACAATACCTAGCTGCCTTTATGAACATTGGCAGCTTGCAAACTTCTTTCATCAAGTACTGGAACAATGTATAACCTATGCTTGCTAGACATGGTGAACATATTTTCATATGACCCAGACGAGACCGTTGACCTATTATCTCCAAGTGAATCCAGAAGAGACTATGCTCAGGTCACAGGAAATAAAGGATAACTTATTCGACCACTTGGGGATCAACTAAGTAGGTTGTTCTGTAGCCTGTGCAACCATCTCACATCCCGGGCACCTAAACTCCTTTACAGTTCTAGCATACATGACCATAAGCATACCAAGAATAGAGTAGGGGGAGGGATGGAGGGGAAAAAAAAAGAGAAAAAAGTGGAAGTCACACTCTTGAGGTATATCTTACCAAAACACCCATCTATAACCAACCCTGCTTAGATGTTATGCCCCCCCATCTCACTCCATACTGGAGCAATGATTCCACAATCTCACTATATATTATGCCCATCTCTGAGATCCCCAGGAAGGACCCTTAACACATAAGAGAGACCCCCCTATCCAGATCACCCCCCCCCCAATAAGCAATCTGTGATAGCGTCAGAGACCCACACTGTCTATATATTATCCCAATATATATGAATATTCTGACGGTTAGACCCTAGGTCTCCACTTACTCCTTGAGGGAATTTTGCAAGGCTATGTGCAATAAGGTTACGTTTATATGTGATATCTGATTAGTTAATATCCGGCTCCAATATAGCTGATCATTAATCAACAGTTAGTATACCAATGTAATATGCGCTATCTCAATCTGGCAAGTGTTCTACTATACACAAGATGTGGGAGGTATGCATATACAACACCCTATGCTAAGTATATCTCTCCATCTTATTTGCAGTACTCTACCCCTCCACCACATATACATATCAAGTTCCCCTCAAATGAGAGCCCCTACCAATACTCCAGCAGAAATAAATACGCTCTAAACTCACCCATTAGCATAGCCTCCTGAACACTAAACTTACGAACTCCCAGTGGCTTGCTGTTTGTTAGAGCAATACATAAACTCCACTCTTCTTACACATCCACCTCCCACACAGTTGTAGCTCCTCCTAGCACTAGACCTAGAATCCACTAACACCACTGAAAACTAGATAGAGTGGCCTGGGACTACATGACAGAGACACTGAGAACAATCGGGCTACAGGAACAAATGGTAAACTTCATTCTCTCATTGTACTCCACCCCAATGGCAAAAGTTTGTGTCAATGGCCACCTATTGAATGCCTTCCCAATCACGAATGGAACACACCAAGGTTGTCCCCTCTACCCCATGGTCTTTGTCCAGACCCTTGAAGCCCTTCTTAGATGCCTTAGAGCAAACCCTAACCTTAAGGGTATATCGATAGCACAGCGAACCTAAAAATTGGCTGCGCTTCCTTTCCTCTCTGAACCACTGGTCACTATCCCCAATCTGCTTAACAACCTCGCCGACTTTAAGCTACTATCTAACCTCCAAATCAACTTCTCAAAATCAAATGCCTTCAACATTGCACTACCTCAGGAAACTATCAAACAATGTCAGGCCAACTTTCCATTTAAATGGAACAAAGATGCAATAAGTTACCTAAGTATTCAATTGCCGGCTACGCTTTCAGATTTATATAGCAAAAACTCTCCCACTAATACAAAACATACTCTGTGACCTGAAATCATGGTCCAACTGACTTTTCTCCTGGGTTGGCAGAGCTGCGATCATAAAAATGAATGTGACAGCCCTGTCCCTTGTCCAACCAGACCCTCACCAAATGGAGTTACTTGCCCAAGCTGTCGCAGCACTACTAGCCCCCACCATAACATCAGCGGTGGAGAAGGCCGTACAGGCAGGGATTCTGCAGCTACACTCACAGCTCAAAGAGCAAACTTCACGGCTAAACGAAGCAAAGCAACGTATTTCCACAATAGAAGATGAACTTTACCAGGCCCAATCATCAGACCAAGCACAAGACAGACAAATAAAACTGATAATTGAAAAACTGGATGACCTCGAGAATAGGTCCAGGAGGAATAACCTCAGATTTGTGGGGGTACCAGAAACATTGCATGCCTCAGCATTGGCCCAATTTTGTGCTGTAAAAATACCTGAGGCCCTAGGCCTCCCAGGTCCTTGCACAGTGTAGTGCACCCACCACCTGGGGGCTCTGGCGCCAAATTGGAGCTCCCCATGCCCAATTATCGCAAAGTTCCTTAATTGCGCTGGCAAGCAGAATATACAACACAAATACAGACTATCCAAATCTCTCCAAATCAACGGGGTGAAAATTCTGATCTTTGCAGACTACTCCGCCGAAGTGGTGAAGAAGAGAAAGGCTGCTCTGAACTCTTCAAGAATAGGATAAAGTTCACTCTGGCCTTCCCAGCCACTCTGCGACTTCAAGCGCCAAATGGTGATCAACTCTCATATGACAACCCTTTGGAAGTAGATCATTATTTGAGATCCCTGAAATCAGGAAACTATGGCGCCATCGCATCAATGGAGGCTTCTCCCTCCCACCCCCTGGATCAAAGGAGTCCAAGGAAGGACCCGTCCAAAGCATTTCAAACACACCGGAGAACTCGCTCCTGTTTAATCTACCGAGTAGGCCTTCTCTTTGTATCACTGGCCACCTACCTTCTTGGCCACCTCAAATTGACCCCTGCTAATTAATGTCTCCCATTAAGGACATACGGTAACAGGTTTCTTAATATTTCATTATACTTTTTTCTATTTGCTGTTTTAATCTAGGTTGTTATCGGGTCATGTACTCTAGTTCTTTTCCATATGGTTGTGCACACAGCCACCACTCCCTCCGCCTCCTATTGGGCATTTTGTGCCACATTACGCCTCTTAGAAGGGTGACTTAGTAATCACTACTAATGGGTCACAGCAACTGGGTGCCAACTTAAGTGCAGTGACATCATGTGGAAAAAGAGAAGTTGTTTGACTGCACTTGTACTCTTTTTTGTTGGTTTAGTTTTGCTCCCTCCCCTCTTTCGCTATCATTCATACATCACCGCACAAACCCATCCATTGACATCCTTCCCAAACACCACCACATCCCAAACTCCCGATTCAAATCTCAACCCACGAACCTTCACCTGGTGCAAATCTTTCTTGTTCACCCAAAAAACGTAGGTCCATTTCTATTATTACATCATCCCAAATGAGAATCATCTCCTGGAATGTGAAGGGGTTATGATCCCCTATTAAAAGGCTTAAAGTCCTACGCCATCTAAAACGTCTGAAAGCGGATGTAGCTGTATTACAGGAATCACACCTAGCAGCCACTGACTTCCAACGTATGAGAAAAATGTGGGTGGGTTCCGTATGGGGCTCTGATGCGGTGGGGCGCAAAGCTGACATCCTAATTCTAATATGTAAAAACCTCACCATAGAAGTTCTATCAGTTGACCCAGACACGCAAGGCCGCCTAATTACTCCACATGTCCACTGGGGAGACAGAGAAATCCAGATTACCAATGTATATGCACCCAATAGCCCTAGCAAACATTTCCTCAATAATCTAGCTCAATCTCTATTAAAACAACAACAATTACCTCACGTGGTGAGCGGTGACTTTAATTGCACCCTCCACCAAGTAGATTACAGATCCTCCCCAAAGCAGACACTTAAAAATCTTGAAGCCCATGACATTACCTACTTCTCCTCCACCATGGAATCTATTCATCTTACAGACATTTGGCGACTTCCAACACCCTACTGATCGGGAATACGCCTTCTACTCCTCTCCCCAGAGTACATTCACTAGACTAGATTACTTCTTTGGCTTTGTCAATATTATCCCAATAATTGACGCAACTGAAATTCATGAAATGGCAATTTCAGATCACACCCCCATATCCATGACTCTCCGTGACCCTGGCTACCGCACTAACACCCACCTATGGCGCTTTCCCTCTTTCCTGTCAAAAAACAGGGACATCCAAGGGTTTATAGCTAAAACATGGGACGAATACTCCTCCGCAAATAAACCTCATCTAGAAAACCCCAACTGATTTTGGGAGGCCGGTAAGGCCTTTCTAAGAGGACACATCATTTCCTACGCTTCCTCATTTAAAAAACATGCTTTAGCTCTTTACCGAAAAGCAAGCCAGAGGCTGACCCTAGCCCAGCGTGATCTAAATTCCCACAACTCTCCATCCCACAGAGTGGAATGGCAAGCAGCCAAAAATGACTTTGACACTTGGGCAGACACATTAGAGCTAACAAAAAGGGCCCAAACAGATGCCACCTTCCATAGGATTGGAAACAAACACGGAAAGCTTTTATCTAGACTTTGCAGGGGTTCACACACCCCAACACACATAGCCACTCTCCGGGACAAACTTGGCAATCTTAAATCTCAACCCCAGGAGGTAGCGGAAGTAATGCTAGACTTTTACTCCTCTCTGTACTCACCAGATACAGTCAACGTCCCACAAGCCCAAAAATTCTTAGACATACTAAAACTCCCTAAAATCACCCCTACTCAATTACATACCCTAAACTCTCCCATCACCGAGACGTAAATCATCCATACTATTCAACATCTGGCCCCTGGCAAAGCCGCAGGCCCGCATGGGCTAACCGGCGAATGCTACAAAACTCTCCGAGACACGCTGATCCCCACCTTGCTTCAAGTATACAATGGAATATGGCCAATTGGCCCCTACCTGCCCACTGGCAATCAGGCCATAATCAAGCTCCTAGCCAAGAAAGGTAAGGATCCATCAGAACCCGGTTCCTACCGCCCCATTTCACTATTAAATTTGGATATAAAAATATTGTCCAAAATAGTAGCGACCAGATTAGCTGACATTATCCCATCCTTGATTCACCCGGCCCAATCCGGCTTTGTCAACGGCAGGAATGCCACATTGAACATGTGCAAGGTTATGGTTAGAGTTGAGCAAACCCGAACTGTAAAGTTCGGGTCCGTACCGGACTTTAGGGTGTCCTTGTCCCAAACCCGGACATTTGAGAAAAAGTCCGGGTTTGGGGTTCATGTATTTTTTCGCGCCTTTTGAATAGCTGCAGGGCAGGCATTCAACAAGCATTTCACTCGTTTGCCCTTAGAAGCCAACACACCAATGCGAGAGACAGATTAGCTTTAGAAAATCATCTCATACTAGTGTAAGGAGAGGATGCTGCTGCTGCTGTGAGTGACAGATTAGCTTTAGAAAATCATCTCATACTAGTGTAAGGAGAGGATGCTGCTGCTGCTGTGAGGGACAGATTAGCTTTAGAAAATCTGTTAAAAACAGTGATTTATTGGTGGGTGGGTGCTAGAGGAGATTTTTGTTTGCTAGAGTACATTTTGTTTGCTAAGCAAAGTGCCTCATATAAAACCTAAGCAATTTTTCTGTTTGTTAGGGGGGCGTTTGCAGCCATTTTTGCAAATGCATTGCACTTGCAACTGCTTGTGTGTCAGGGACACTACTTTAATCGTGTTCTGTTAGTTCAGTTGGCAACATTTTGGCATATTTAAATACTACTTTTACATTGCAGTTAGACAAATTAAAAACTTCTTTTTTTTGTGCAAAATATTACATTTGTGGCCAACGGGGCATTTCTTGCACAAAATGAAAAAGTGCGTCTACATTGCTGGTTTAAAAAAAAATATTCTAAATACTACATTTGTGGACAGCGGTGAATTTCTTGTATAAAAATAAATAGTGCGTCTACGTTGCTGGTTTAAAAAATATATATATATTCAAAATACTACATTTGCGGCCAGCGGTGCATTTCTTGCACAAAAATAAAAAGTGCGTCTACATTGCTGGTTTAAAAAAATATATATATTCTAAACACTACATTTGCGGCCAGTGGTGCATTTCTTGCACAAAAATAAAAAAAGTGTGTATACATTGCTGGTTTAAAGAAAAAAAATTCTAAATACTACATTTGTGGCCAGCGGTGCATTTCTTGCACAAAAATAAAAAGTGCTTCTACATTGCTGGTTTAAAAAAAAAAAATTCAAAATACTACATTTGCGACCAGTGGTGCATTTCTTGCACAAAAATAAAAAGAGCGTCTACATTGCTGGTTTAAAAAAAAATATTCTAAATACTGCATTTGCGGCCAGCGGTGCATTTCTTGCACAAAAATAAAAAGTGCGTCTACATTGCTGGTTAAAAAAATATATATATATATTCTAAATACTACATTTGCGGCCAACAGTGCATTTCTTGCACAAAAATAAAAAGTGCGTCAACATTGCTGGTTTAAAAAAAAAGAATAATAAATAGTGCTACATAGTACATTTGCACCTTGCTGTGCATTTCTTGCACAAAATTAAAAAGTGCGTTGACATTGGTGGTTTAAAAAAAAAAAAAAATAGTGCTACATAGCACATTTGCACCTTGCTGTGCATTTCTTGCACAAAATTAAAAAGTATGTCTACATTGCCGGTTTAAAAAATAATATACATTTGTGCTAAATAGTACATTTGCATCCAGAATGAGGAGAGCGTCAAATAAGGGACGTGGTCGTGGAGCTGCTAGTGTTGGTGGTGTTGGTGAAGCTCCTGTTGCAAGGAAAGGACATGATCAATCTGTGCCAGCTACACGCACAAGTGAAACACCTTCCTCCAATAGAACCTTCAACTTTATATGGTAGGCCTGAATGCCACTCAACGAATGGTGAGGCCAGAACAAGTACAAGCGATAGTAGATTGGGTGGCTGACAATGTCTCCAGTTCCTTCACATTTTCTCCCACCCTTGCTGAAAGCTCAGAGTTGGCAACTGAACCCCATGGCCATCTGTCTTTCACCTCAGCCCCTTGTAAATCAGCCAAGCAGTCTGAGCCCCAAGTCATGCAGCAGTATCTTATACTTTTTGATGACTCTGCTGGTGTGCTTTCCGTGGGCCATCCACATAGCCCTGCCCCAGAAGTGGAAGACATTGAGTGCACCGATGCCCAACTACTTCTGTTTCAGGATGAGGACATGAAAACACCACCGCAGCACGTCTCTGATGATGACGAAACAGGTGCCAACTGCTGTGGCTTTCTACAGTGTGCAGACTGACAAGGAGGGCAGTGGTGAAGAGTGGGTGGAAGTTGATGTGGAGGATGATGAGGTCCTAGACCCCACATGGAATGAAGGTCATGCGAGTGACGTGTGCAGTTTGGAGGAAGAGGTGGTGGTCGCACAGAGGCACCAGCACAGCAAAAGAGGAAGCAGGTTGCAAAAGCGGAGCGACCGTCCCCTAGACAGTACGCCTGCTACTACCCACCTCACCCAGGGACCAAGCACACCAAAGCAGCTCAAAGGAGTTCCCTGGCGTGGCAATTCTACAGACAATGTGCTGATGACAAGGCACGAGTGGTTGGCACACTGTGCAATCAGAGCCTGAAGCGAGGCATAAATGTTCTAAACCTGAGCACAACCTGCATGACCAGGCATCTACATGCAAAGCACGAGTTGCAGTGGAAAAAGCACCTCAAAATCCAAGAAAGGTCTCAGGCTCCTCCTGCTTCATCTTCTGCTGCTGCCTCGGCCCCTTCCTCCACCTCTACAGTGCCAGTGTCACCTACCACCCAGCAAACAGACGATGTGACAGTAATGCCACCATGTCCGCCACCGTCCCCAAGCATTACCACATGGTCCCATGGAAGCTTGCATCTGTCCATCTCCCATACACTGGAGAGAAAGAGGAAATACCCACCTACCCACTTGTGATCCCTGGCCCTGAATGCCAGCATTTCAGAATTCCTGGCCTTTGAAATGCTGTCATTCCATCTGGTGGACACGGACAGCTTTAAAAATCTGATGGCGGTGGCTGTCCCACAGTACGTGGTTCCCAGCCACCACTACTTTTCCAGGCGAGCCATGCCTTCCCTGCACAAACAAGTCGAGGATAAGATCAAGTGTGCACTGCAAGGTCCACATAACCACTGATACGTGGACCAGTAAGCACGGGCAGGGACGCTATATCTCGCTAACTGCACACTGGGCAAATGTGGTGGTGGGTGTGCCTGAGGCAGATAGCAGTTTGGAGCATGTCCTTCCACCACCGAGGATTGCAGGGCATTTCTCTTTGCCTCCTGTTGCCTCCTCCTCCTACTCCGCTTCCTCCTCCTCTACCACCTCCTCATCCGGTCAGCGTAACACCTTCACCACCAACTTCAGCACATCCAGGGGGAAACGACAGCAGGCTGTTTTAAAACTGATATGTTTGGGGGATAAACCCCACACTGCGCAGGAGCTGTGGACGGACATTGAACAACAGACCGATGAGTGGTTGTTGCCACTGAGCCTCAAGCCCGGCCTGGTAGCAGCTCTGGGCCTAGCCAGTTTGAAGCACATCCCTTGCATGGCACATGTGCTGAATTTGGTGGTGCATACATTTTTAAAAAATTACCCGGATATGTCAGAGCTGCTGCAGAAAGTGCGAGCCATCTGTGCGCACTTCCGGCGTTCTCACCCTGCTGCTGCTCGCCTGTTTGCGCTGCAGCAGAGCTTCGGCCTTCCCGCTCACCGCCTCCTATGTTACGTGCCCACAAGGTGGAACTCCACCTTGCACATGCTGGAGAGACTGTGCGAGCAGGAGCAGGCAATAGTGGAGTTTCAGCTGCAGCACGCACGGGTCAGTCGCTCTGTGGAACAGCACCACTTCACCACCAACAAGTGGGCCTCCATGCAAGACCTGTGTACCATATTGCGATGTTTTGAGTACTCCACCAACATGGCCAGTGCAGATGATGCTGTTCTCAGCGTTACTATCCCACTTCTATGTCTCCTTGAAAAAACACTTCGGGCGATGATGGAAGAGGATGTGGCACAGGAGGAAGAGGAGGAGGAAGAGGGGTCATTTCCATGGTTATCAGACCAGTCATTCACAAGTGGCTCAGAGGTTCCTGCAACAGCATAGGCCAGGTAAAAAATTTTCAAGCCAGGGCACAGTTCTGCAGGATGAGGACGAGGATGATGAGGAGGAGAAGGAACCGTGTTCACAGCAGGGTGGCACCCAACGCAGCTTGTGGGCATCACTGGAGCGTGGCTGGGGAGATATGGAGGACACAGATGATACACCTCCCACAGAGGACAGCTTGTCTTTGCCTCTGGGCAGCCTGGCACATATGAGCGACTACATGGTGCAGTGCCTGCCCAACGAGTTGCCCACATTGTAACTTGTGCTGATTACTGGGTGGCCACCCTGCTGGATCCCCATTACAAGGACAACTTGCCATCCTTAATTCCCTCACTGGAGCGTGATCAGAAGATGCGCGACTACAAGCACACGCTGGTAGACGCGCTGCTGAGGGCATTCCCAAATGACACCGAGGCCTCAGTGGAAGCAGAGGAGGAAGAAGAGGTCACCAATGCAGCTGTGGCACCGCCAGCACCTCAGAAGGCAGGGTTAGAATGGCCGAAATGTGGGAAAGCTTTGTCAGCAGCATGCCACAACAAACAGCACCAATAGCTTATAGGCAACGTCTTAGCAGGAGGCAGCATTTCAGCAACATGGTGGAACAGTATGTGCGCACACGCCTACACGTACTGACTGACTGGTCTGCCCCATTCAACTTCTGGGTCTCCAAATTGGCCACATGGCCTGAGCTTGCCCTTTATACCTTGGAGGTGCTGCCCTTCCCTGCAGCCAGTGTATTGTCTGAACGTGTGTTTAGCACGGCAGGGGGCGTTATCACAGACAAGCACAGCCGCCTGTCCACAGCCAACGTGGACAAGCTAACATTTATTAAAATGAACCAGGCATGGATCCCACAAGACTTGTCTGTGCAGAATAGACATTTACACTGGCCTCACACATCCATTAATATACTTAAATGAATTTATTCTTTTTTTTTTTTTTTATAGAACATAAGTGTTTATTGGAATTTGTAAAAGGAGAAACATGAAATATAAACCATGGTACATTTTAAATGGAAAAAGTGAACCCGTGCTAGAACATCTCTGGGTTTGTCTGCAGATAGTGATCTTTTTTTTTTAATATGTGTCAAAAAACCAAACAAACAAAAACCATAGTTGGTTACCTCCTCCTCCACCGCCACTTCCACCTACACCCCCACGGTCACCGCCTCCTCAACTTCCTACTCCACATCCACCTCCTCCTCCATTTTTTATTTTTTTTTATGTGATTTTAAGTTATTTCACTATCCACATTTGTTTGCAGGGCACTTTTCCTACTCTTACCCCCATTTTGCTTCCTTTTGCAGCCCTCTAGCTCTTTCCAGGACTTTTTTAGAGCCATTTTAGTGCCCAAAAGTTCGGGTCACTGTTGACTTCAATGGGGTTCGGGGTCAAGTTCGGGTCAAGTTCGGGGCCGAGCTCGAACTTTTTTGCGAAGTTCGGCCGAACCCGAAAATCCAGGTGTCTGCTCAACTCTAGTTATGATGGTCCTGGATTGTGCCGCTTCACACCCCCAGGGTGACCTAGCCATCATAGCCTTGGACTCAGAAAAAGCTTTTGATAATGTCAATTTTGACTGGCTGTCACTGGTACTATCAAACTTAGGCTTTGAAGACCCCTTCAATCATCATATTCAAGAAATTGATCGTTCTCCCAACGCAAAGCTGGTCATGGCAGGGCTTCTCACTAAAGACTTTAGATTACACAAAGATACACGGCAAGGGTGTCCCCTCTCACCCCTACTCTTTAACCTGGCCATAGAACCACTGTCGAGATAACTAACCTTTAAATTCCTTCTTCATGGAGTTCATGTCAGAGGCACTCAATTAAACTCCGCTCTTTTCGCGGATGACGTACTCATCTTTACAGCAGACCCTGCTCAAGACATGAATTCCATTAAGGACATATTTGAGCAGTTCAAAATGTATTTGGGCCTACGCATCAACTTCAGCAAGAGTGACATTTTATCCCTGTGCACATCCCCTTTGCACCTGTGGACTAATGCCTCCCCCTTCTCTGCCGCCAAGTCACATATCACGTATCTGGAGGTGAAAATAGGCAAGTCTCCTTCCTCCCTCTATACCCTAAACTACCCACCACTAATCAATAAAATTCTGAAAGAACTCTGAAATTGGATGGACCTTCCTCTTTCTCTCCTGGGGAGATGTCATTTATTTAAAATAGAGAAGAAAAAAAAACACACAACACGGAATACCGTGTATAGTGAAAGAAGTGGATTTTACCGGCACTTATGAGACTGATGGATTTAAAATGTAATTATGTTTATTTCATCATTAAAACCAAAAAATTAATACAAAAATTACATAATAAGAAATACATAAAATACAGCACTAACATTTCCACTCAGGGAGTTCTTGGTGAATTGCAGGAAAATACAATTCCACATAGGTCAGGAAGATGATACATATTACCAGACCAATATACAACAATGGAAAAAGAGGGTCGACGCGTTTCGCAACAATGTGCTTCTTCTGGACCTTTTTTCCTGCAAACTATGAATAAAGAATACATGGAGTAAGAGACTGTTCCCATATTGGGAATGTAATCATATAAACATCATTATATACTGTTATATGAGTTAATACCGTATTGCCCATACCAACCTATGTTCAGTATGGTGTGCTTACTTGTGGTTCAACAAGCTACCCCAATGGGGCGTTGCATCAGGGGGGCAGGCACAGGGGACCAGAGGGCAATCCAGCACAAAGATATCTAAACATAATACAGAGGAACCTCATCAAAATGGGAGTCCCCATAAAATAGTACTACAGAAAACATTTGTGTTGATATATATCATACCTGTCACTAAGGACTAGTTATTGTCAATCAACTGTATCAAACATTGTATGTAGGGTGGTACTTAAGTCTCAATGGATAGATATCCTACAGAGGCTGAAGCAGAAACGAAAAAAGGGTAACAGGATCATAAAGCCACACACCACATAATAGTGACCAATATGGTGGCTAGATGTTCCTAAATATAACAAATTACCTGGGATATAGAACAGTGGTATGACGAATCAAGGTCCTCTCAGCACATATGTGTCTGCCTGGAATATAGTTGTATTTCAAAGACCGATAAGAATCAATGTCTCTCCTTAGATATATCCGGCCACAACAGTGCTGGATCCGGATCTAAATATAACAAATGTATGTGATGTTTTAAGACACCAAAACGCAGATGTTGCCAAGGGAACATCAGACAAATGGCATCAGCGAATGCATACCTGATATTTAGTTTATGTATGGGCCTTCCATGTTAGTGGTGCCGCCGTCATAGTTAGTCGAGATGTCCGTTCCTATGTCGCCATAAAGGCCTCTTGTGTCCCCGGTGCTGGTAGGACCGTCCAGTTCGGACGCCTGGCCTTTATCCCCCATTGCGCCGCGTGTGCGCCGCCCACACCGGGCGGCGATAGACGTCGCTGAGCAGTGACGTCACACCTGCGACGCAACGTGCGCCTCAACACACGGCGCATGCCCAATACTGAACGCGCCGTGTGTAAGGAGGGTCAATGGAGGACAAGCGCGGGAGAAGGAGGGAGGGACAAGGAGGGAAGAACACCTCCCCGCCAACCCCCAATATCATCGCGCCCGCCCAAATGACCAACACACAACACACCCATAGGGGTGTGTGAAGCGCATATGCCTGCCCCTCAGAACGCACCCCAAAGGGGAGGAAACCACAAGTATCACTCAATACATCACATATAGGTGCTTAGAATAACAACTTAGATGACGATCTAGTTTATTTCAGATATCCTATATTTTTATATCTAGTTACTGTCAATATTATGACCATAAATAACAGGCAGGGACGGAGACTGCAACAAGTGCATGTAATGTGAAATCAAACTCAGACAAAATTCATAGACAACCATAGCCTTACAAATATGGCAAGATACTTTCTTCTACTTGTAATATATTCTCTATATGAGAATTGGACGGATAGAATAAAGTCAGTGCGATCAGAGAGGGAGAGAAATTGAAATGAAGAAGGAAAAAGGAGGGTTGTTGGAGGGGACTGTGTAGCTGTTGATTCAATGATTATAAGAACGGTTTATAGCTGAGTGATTTGTTAAGGCCAGGTCTTTCGGTGTCCTTTAACGAATAGATCCAGCGTGTCTCATGTTGTAATATAGTTTTATCAAATTCGCCGCCCCTGGGGTTCTCTAGAGCCCATTCCAAGGCGGCGAAATGTACCACCTCTGTGCTATTATTATGATAGAGGCCCAGATGTCTACCTATGGATGTGGATAGTATGTTTTTATTCCCATAATATATGTGGTCTTTGATTCTCCGCCAAAATTGGCGTTTGGTCTTACCCACATAGAATGCCCCGCATTCACAAAACATGATGTAGATGATGCCAATTGTTTGACAGTCTACAAAATGTTGTACCCTATGTAGCTGGCCATTAGGAAGGTACATAGTTTGGTTCTCATAGATCCAATGGCAAAAATTACATCCACCACACCTCCATGTTCCACTAGGAGTATCAAGTTCCCCATCCCGTGGATCATGGAAGTGACTTTGTGTGACCCGATTTTTTATGGATTGTGCCCGTTTAAACTTAATCTCAGGAGATTCTCTAACGTACTACCTGAGAATGTTGTCATTAGTAAGTAGGTACCAATGGTCACGAAGGATTTTTCTAATGGCCCTATGTTGTCTGGTATAGGGTGTGACACAGGGCCATGTTGAGGCGCACGTTGCGTCGCAGGTGTGACGTCACTGCTCAGCGACGTCTATCGCCACCTGGTGTGGGCGGCGCACACGTGGCGCAATGGGGGATAAAGGCCAGGCGTCCGAACTGGACGGTCCTACCAGCACCGGGGAAACAGGAGGCCTTTATGGCGACATAGGAACGGACATCTCGACTAACTATGACGGCGGCACCACTAACATGGAAGGCCCATACACAAACTAAATATCAGGTATGCATTCGCTGATGCCATTTGTCTGATGTTCCCTTGGCAACATCTGCGTTTTGGTGTCTTAAAACATCACATACATTTGTTATATTTAGATTCGGATCCAGCACTGTTGTGGCCGGATATATCTAAGGAGAGACATTGATTCTTATCGGTCTTTGAGATACAACTATATTCCAGGCAGACACATATGTGCTGAGAGGACCTTGATTCGTCATACCACTCTTCTATATCCCAGGTAATTTGTTATATTTAGGAACATCTAGCCACCATATTGGTCACTATTATGTGGTGTGTGGCTTTATGATCCTGTTACCCTTTTTTCGTTTCTGCCTCAGCCTCTGTAGGATATCTATCCATTGAGACTTAAGTACCACCCTACATACAATGTTTGATACAGTTGATTGACAACACCTAGTCCATAGTGACAGGTATGATATATATCAACACTAATTTTTTCTGTAGTACTATTTTATGGGGACTCCCATTTTGATGAGGTTCCTCTGTATTATGTTTAGATATCTTTGTGCTGGATTGCCCTCTGGTCCCCTGTGCCTGCCCCCCTGATGCAACGCCCCATTGGGGTAGCTTGTTGAACCACAAGTAAGCACACCATACTGAACATAGGTTGGTATGGGCAATACGGTATTAACTCATATAACAGTATATAATGATGTTTATATGATTACATTCCCAATATGGGAACAGCCTCTTACTCCATGTATTCTTTATTCATAGTTTGCAGGAAAAAAGGTCCAGAAGCACATTGTTGCGAAATGCGTCAACCCTCTTTTTCCACTGTTGTATATTGGTCTGGTAATATGTATCATCTTCCTGACCTATGTGGAATTGTATTTTCCTGCAACTCACCAAGAACTCCCTGAGTGGAAATGTTGGTGCTGTATTCTATGTATTTCTTATTATGTAATTTTTGTACTAATTTTTTGGTTTTAATGATGAAATAAACAAAATTACATTTTAAATCCATCAGTCTCATAAGTGCCGGTAAAATCCACTTCTTTCACTATACACGGTATTCCGTGGTGTGTGTTTTTTTTTCTTCTCTATATTTTAGGATGGTGGCACATTATGGAATGTGAGTTTCTGAGTCTTCATTTATTTAAAATGTTCAGCTTTGCCAGACTTTTCTACCCCATGCAAACTATACCAATACTCCTAAAACACAAGGATATTCAGATCCTTAATAAGGCTTTTTCTCAATTTATTTGGCATGGCAAAAGGCCCCACATAGCACAGTCAAAGCTGCATCTCCCCAGAAGCGAAGGTGGCATTAATCTTCCCGATCTCCGCCTGTATAATTTTGCTTGTTTGACACATATTGCCCTGGATTGGATAGCCCACTCATCTCGCTACTCGAACTATGACATAGAATCTTCTCTGGTTCATCCCCACTCCTTGACTGCCCTTCACCATACTAAGCTGAGAGTAACCAAATCAGAACTACTACACAATACCCTCCTGAGGGACACAGTGATAGCTTGCAGGGGGGTACGTAAATGTTTAAAACTTCCCCCTTACATCTCCAACCTGCTTCCAATACAGGGAAACCCTGACTTCTCCCCAGTAACCGAATACCAGTCTTTCAATATCTGGGAGAGCAAGGGTCTAACCAAGTTTGCCTCTATGTGTGACCCAATTTCGGGCAAACCTTTTCCTTTCCACGAACTCTCTGTCAATTTCTCTCTACCCCAAGCTCACCTCCTCCATTACCACCAATGCACCAGCTTCTTACAAAAATCCCACAAGGACAGTAGCAAGTGCTTCAAAACTTTGCCACTGGATCGGTTCCTGGAAAAAGACTCATACTCCATATCGGATATATACAAACCCTTAGTTCTCACCTCCTCACCAGCACTAGCAACAACCTCGGTAGCAAACTGGAGTAAAGACCTCTCTTTAGGGGATTCCACGGATAAAATACTAAACGGATACAACCACACACTTTGACTGACTCCCAATGAGATCTGGAGAGAAACCCAACTGAAAATTATGCATAGAGCCTATATCCCCTTTTCAAGAGACAAAGACAAATCCAATGCATCTGAATGCCCTCACTGCTCCCTACCCAAACCATTGCTGGCACATTGCTTTTTGTATTGTTCCCACATATGCACTTTTTGGGAGCAAGTGATATCTTATATCTTCCCAATTTCCCTTACCCAGCTCCCCAAAGACCCCCTACTTTTGATCTTCGGATACTGGGATAAACATCTGTCCTCCTAGTTTCCAGAAACTACAATCTACCCTCTTAAAACCTGGATTCAACGTACGCTCCTCGCAGCCCAAAGGGCCATCTTAAAAAACTGGACTACACCCACCAGCCCCAAAATCACACAGACCAAGCGAGACCTTCAACTCCTCATGTTCAGGGAAAAGCTCACCATGGACCTGTCCTATCCTACTGCCAAGAAAAATTTCCTTAACAGATGGCAAGCCTACATGTCTAACTCTTTAACACCAGAAGAAATGGACTCCTTCCTACACTCGTCAAACTACTACTACGATGGTCTACAAACCCTCTACGCACAAGATGACGGTTAATCCCCCAGCACTTCCTTCACTAGCCACCGAAATCAGCCGGCTGAATGACAGCAACCCCCCTTTCCCTCCTTCCCCCACCCTACCCAGACTATCTCAACTTTGGTCTTGTAAGATTTCAAAATTTTCATCCAACCCTAATCCATCACACAATATATTGTTTGTTATCTCTATCCTCTCGGTGCCCTCTTGCTTCATACTCTGGGACAAGTGGTCAACGAGAGCATCAGTCTCCACTGATTATCATTTGATTCAAAATACTGTTTTTCTTGACTATATCTGCATTAGACTACAATACTACTTATGTTTAATGTTTAAAAATGGACAAAGGTCTGTGAGGCATGTTGCCTTTCAGATACCCACTGTACCGGTTTTTATATGTCCTTCAATAAAATCTTCTGAAAAAAAAAATGAATGTGCTCTCTAGAATATTATATCTGCTGAAACCGATACATATAAAGATTCCACCCACCTTTTTCTCCATGTACCGAAAAACATGCACAGACTTTATATGGAACTCCACTCGCCCCAGAATAAGCCTTCGGAGACTGATGACTCCTGAATTAAAGGGTGGCATCGGTCTCCCAGATATCCAGAAATACCACAAAGCATGCTTACTAACAAGAGTAATTGACTGGAACATTCACTCCGACATTAAGGCATGGGTCCAATTGGAACATGCTATGTCCACACTCCCTCTACACCAACTCCCATGGATCGCGCCCAAATACGTTCCCCTATCCTGCAGACACCACCCATTAATTAATCCCACGCTAATATCCTTCCAGGAAGCCTGTCACACACATAACATCTCCTTTAGGACCCATGACACCTCTTCGTCAGAACCCAGAATTCCCACCGGGTCTATCTGCAACCTATCTCCTAGATGAATGGCCACACCCAACCATGCGGGCAGAACATTTATATGAGAGAGGACGCTTTATCCCCTTTCCGGAGTTGTCCACCCAAGCACCTAACCAATCTTTCCCATTTTGGTCATACACTCAAATTCAGCACTTTTTAGAAGGATCCCGACCAGATTGGTCCCAGCAGACCACACCTTTTGAATCTTTGTGCCTAAAACGAGAACCCCAAAGACGCCTAATCTCAGACATGTATGCTCTATTATTTGCTGTTCAGAACCCTAAATCTAACCTAGTAAGCCGCAAATGGGAACAGGACCTCTCAATTGATCTATCGGAACAAGAATGGGAAAACATTTACACATACATTCATAAAGGAACGGCTAATGTCTTTGTACAAGAAAATGTGTTCAAAATATTTTCCGGGTGGTATAAGACACCACTCAGACTACACCATTCTAAAAAATCAAAAATGACATACCTACGTTCTTTAGCCATCCATTTGGTTAAAGCAGCAAATATATGCATCCCCACCAAATGGCGCTTCACAGACCCTCCAACCATAAAAACCTCAGAAATGGAGGAACTTATACACCAGGCAAATGATAACCCTTCTAAATTCAGGAAGACATGGTCTTGCTGGCAGCACTTTGTCACCAGCGAATAGTGTGGTCAAAAGACTAGATCAGAACTTCTGGTCTCCTTTTTTTTTCCTAGCCCCCATTAAGGAACGTTAAAGTTACTCCTTTCCCCTATGGATCCTCAGAGAAACAATAGTACTAACCCCTCCATTTCATCACCCACACACACACCATACACAGAGCGATACACACTGGACCCTTATACTTAGATAAGAAGCCTCTTATAAGTAGCTAGGTTGAGGCAACTTTAAATGCTACTACCAGTTGGTTTAGTTACATGTTATCTTTCTTTTCTTCAAATTCCCGGAACGACTTGTATATAACTAATTAAAGACTTTTTAATGTGAAAGTGGGGTGTGTTGTCTCCCCCCTCCCTCGACACAGTTTGCTCCCAGATGGGGTGTCTGGGGGGGGGGACAACAACATTTTTCGCCCTACACTCAATACGTAAGGTTGTTTAGATGGCTCTCCTATGCCTGTTAACCTGTTAACTTGCCATGTCAAATTCTTTTATTCAAATAAATACCCTGTGTTGTATTGTATGACAGATTATGTCTAACTGTACTATTTGATCTTGTGAAAAACCTCAATAAAAAAAACTTTGGAATAAAAAAGATTAAAATAACATTTGCCTTTAGAACCACTTTAAGAGTTTGTGAAGGGCATTCTGATAAAAGTGATTGGACAGCCTAGAGCCACCCGATCACTTTTTCAGGGCTCTCAAAGGGGCACCCACTGTGGTCCCTGGGTTCTTCCAGGACTATGTGAAAGAGCTTCATCAGTGGCTGCAGGAGGAACTCTGAAAATATCCATTCCCCAATCCCTCCTGCAACGAATGATCTCAGTAGTGAAGTAGCCAGAGAGGCAGCTTTTTAAACACAATCTTTGTTTGATTAGTTGCACTGGAAGACAGGGCAGATATTGAGGGTCTAATAGACTCCCAATCAGGGGCAGCTGGTGAAGTTTTAGGATGGGGGTGCCAGGCCCCACCCTTCCCTTCCCTTAGAATCCACCCACTCCGTCCCTTGTATTCCACATATTGTGTCAGGAGTACACAGCTCAGCATCACAGGACAAAGTATACATCTCATTGACACAGTATACAGCTCAGCATCAAAGGACACAGTATACAGCTCAGCATCACAGGACACAGTATACAACTCAGCATCACAGGATACAGTATACAGCTCAGCATCACAGGTGGTGTATATAGCAGCCAGTATCAGAGGACACAGTATAGAGCCCCAGCATCAAAGGTAGGGGTATATAGCAGCCAGTATCACAGATGGGGTAAATTGCAGCTAATATCACAGTTGGGGGTACTTTGCAGCCAGTATCACAGGTGGGGGTAAATTGCAGCCAATATCACAGGTGGGGGTAAATTGCAGCCAACATCACAAGTGGGAGTAAATTGCAGCCAATAACACAGGTGGGGGTAAATTGCAGCCAATAACACAGGTGGGGTAAATTGCAGGCAATAACACATGTGGGGGTACATTGCAGTCAATAACACATGTTGGGGTACATTGCAGCCAATATCACAGGTGGGGGTACATTGCAGCCAATATCACAGGTGGGGTAAATTACAGCCAATATCACAGGTAGGGGTACTTTGCAGCCAGTAGCACAGGTGGGGGTACTTTGCAGCCAGTATAACAGGTGTGGGTACTTTGCAGCCAGTAACACAGGTGGGGTACATTGCAGCGACCCCCCTGAAGTCGGGACAAGTCCCACACTTACACCATCTAATAGGCAGGCAGGAGTGTGCAGAGATCGGTATGCAGATAAGCGGGCTGCCAGTGTGCAGAGATCAGCTTGCAGACCAGCGGGCTGTCAGTGTGCAGAGCCTGCGCTTGCTGTGAGATGGCTGGAGCCTGGAGTCCGGCTTCTCTCTGCATGGCCGGAAGTGACGCCGAGGCTCCTCTGAGATCAATCACCACCGTCTAGTGGATGGCGGTGATTGATTGACAGTACCAGGAGCAAATAGACGGCTGGAGACGCAGAGGAAAGCGCTGCAAGGCAGGATTAAACCCTGCCATTGAAGCGTGACACCTGCAATCATGTGATTGCAACGACATCACGCTTCCCATAGTGCACTGTGTCCAGCGCCCGAACACAGTGCACTATGTTAAATTAAACAAACTTTTTTTTTAAAGGGGACCTTTTTATTTTTTATTTGTATTTTTCGGGGGGGCAGCACCCGGGCGCCCCTATGGGCGGGCCACCACTGCTCCCAATGTCTCCAAAAAGAAGACATCACCTGCCCATGTTATAAGATAGGGGGCTTCTTAGCTCCCTTGTGATGGCAATGAAGTGAAAAAAATAAAAATAATTAAAATAAATAAAAATAATTAAAAAAAAATGAGAGCACCCCAGTCACCCCACACAGACCCTATATAAAAAGTGCAACGTAGCATGAGCACAAGTATTTATCATCAATTAAAATTAAAATGAAATTCAAAATGTTTGTGTATAACATATAAAAAAAATTATAAATACCTCTTTTCTTTATCTGATCTTTCCAGTGAACGGCGGTGCAGGGGGGGGGGGTATATGTCAGCACAAGTCTGACCATTGGAGGACAGGACAGAGAGGCTGTGCTCCCAACACAGTGAGAAAACTGACCTCACTGGGATGGAGATGGATGAGCTTCCATGCATAGTGTTTCCAGTTTGAAATAGGAAAGCAGGGGGACTGGAAGGCTCAATAGGTATTTCCCACAAAGAAAGCAATACAAAGAGAACCAGATACTTTTTAACCACTTCCCGACCGCCAGCCGGTACGGCACTTCGTGTAATAGATACAGCGGGCGTGGCCCCGGATCTCGTGCACATGGCCAGCACCTGCGATGTCCACACAGAGGCAGAATGGGGATCTGCCTATGTAAACAAAGCAGATCCCCGTTCTGACGGGAGTAGAGAGAGATTGTCTGTTCCTAGTGATCAGGAACAGCGATCTCTCGCTTCCTCCAGTCAGTCCACTCCCCCCACAGTTAAAAAACACCTCCCTAGGGAACACTTAATCCTTTGATCAACACTAGTGTTAACCCCTTCCCTGCCAGTGTCATTTATGCAGTAATCGGTGCATTTTTATAACACTGATCGCTGTATAAATGTCACTGGTCCCAAAAAAGTGTCAAAAGTGTCCGATCTGTCTGCTGCAATGTCGCAGTCCTGCTAAAAAAAAAAAAAAAAAAAAAAAAAAAAAAAAAAAATTTTTTTAGCGTTATTCGCATATAACTAATCAACCGCGTTTTCAATACCTCCAACTAAATGATTTCGAACTTTCACGTTTTAAACTACGTCGAGGTGTGTCTTTGGTTAGTCGAAGTTCCAGAATAACAGTTTCGAACTAACTTGTTCGACTCCAATCTTCGACTAACCGATCGTACGTTTCGACGTGACCAAAAACGTGAGAGGTCGAAATCATTTACTTGGGGTATCACAGATGTTTTATCCCCTATCTAAATACTGTAAAAATAATAAAAAAAAAAAAAATGATCATTACCGCCACTAGTCGCTAAAAAAAAAAAAAAAAAAAAAAAAAAAAAAAAAAACCATTTTTTTAGCGTTATTCGCATATAACTAATCAACCGCGTTTTCAATACCTCCAACTAAATGATTTCGAACTTTCACGTTTTAAACTACGTCGAGGTGTGTCTTTGGTTAGTCGAAGTTCCAGAATAACAGTTTCGAACTAACTTGTTCGACTCCAATCTTCGACTAACCGATCGTACGTTTCGACGTGACCAAAAACGTGAGAGGTCGAAATCATTTACTTGGGGTATCACAGATGTTTTATCCCCTATCTAAATACTGTAAAAATAATAAAAAAAAAAAAAATGATCATTACCGCCACTAGTCGCTAAAAAAAAAAAAAAAAAAAAAAAAAAAAAAAAA
>BLSH010045815.1:221214-231325 GCA_018402905.1 Glandirana rugosa | reverse complement strand
CAATATTTTTTACTTTTTGCTAAAATACAAATCCATAAAAAAAAAAAATATTCATCAGTTTTGGCTGATATATATTCTTCTACATATTTTTGGTAAAAAAAATATCGCAATCGGCGTTTATTGATTGGTTTGCGCAAAAGTTATTGCGTCTACAAACGATGGGAATTGATTTATGGCATTTTTATTATTTTTTTTTTTACTAGTAATGGCAGCGATCTGCGATTTTTATCGGGACTGCGATATTGCAGCAGAAATGACGGACATTTTTTACACATTTGTGGGACCAATGACATTTATACAGCGATCAGAAATGTAAATATCCACTGATTACTGTGTAAATGTCATTAGCAGTGAAGGGGTTAACCTGCAGGGGGCAGTGAAGGGGTTAACAGTGTTCCCTGGGCGTGTTCTAACTGTGGGGGGGATGGGCAGATCTGTCATGCCCCCTGTCACAGAACAGAGAACTGCCATGTTTACATCGGCGGTTCCCCGTTCTACAGCTCTGTCAGGCGATCGTGGGTCTCGAGCGGACATCGAGTCCGCCCGACCCACGGGCACGCCCTGCTGCCAGGGGGCACGCCGGGAGCGCGCACAGGGGACGACGTCCATGGAAGGCATTTCAGATCCGCGCTGGAGCCATACTTCGGCAATAGCTCGGATCTGTAGGGGTTAAATATAATTCCTGCCGTGTCCCCTTAGTCTGCCTGTAAAGTAGCGGATCTGTACCATGTATGGACCCTGCTGCAGCAAAACTGACTTTTATAAAGAAAAAAAATTACATTTAAATTGCCGGCAATTCAATACCATTGCTTAATAGACAAATGTTGTTTTAAAAAATCGGTGTAGGGATTCCCCCCAATCCATACCAGGCCCTTCGTATAGATTTTAAGGGGAACCCCACACCAAAATTAAAAAAAAAATAATGGCAGACGGCCCCCAATATCCATTCCAGACTCTTATCCCGGCATGCAGACTGGCAGGCCAGAAAAGGGGGGGGCGAGTGAGCCATACCAGGCCACATGCTCTCAACGTGGGCAGGTGCTTTGGGGTGAGGGGCTCTGTGGGCAGGGGGCTTATGAGAACCTGGAAGCTCCCTTTTGTTAGGTCTGCCAGGAACCCCAACCGTCACTCTGGTTTCCTGACCAGTAGTCTTGTTATCCTGGTATCAGGTGGAGGACGGTTGCGGTCCTGCAGCCAGAATTCTGGGACCTCTATGGTAGGTGCAAACAATCCCAATCAAGGAACAACATATAAATAAAAGACTCACGGTTAGTAGCAAATCCAGGCAGAGATCCAAGGGGTATACCAGAGACAATTTCAGGGACAGGCAAGGTTCGGCAACAATCGGGCAACGTGGTACAAGAGGGTGATCCAAAGGCATAGTCGGGAACAAGCAAAGTTAGTAACAGGCAACAGTCAGGTATAATGGCTAGCAGTAACAAAAAACTATAATCAGGCAAGGACAGGAAGGAGAAGTGAGATTTTATAGAGTGCTAATTGAAGTGACTGCCTACAGCTGGCCACAGGGTGGAGCCAGAGTCACAATCAGGAAGCTGTAGATACCCAGGACTTCCACAAAGATAGTAGATATTATCTAAGGCCATAAGGAACTGACCACCAGGACACAGGTCCCAGGATCAATTCATAGTCAAGGCATGACACCTTTAACAAGGGGGCCCCTAGATCCTGCCCCCCCCCCCAAGTGAATGAGTATGGAGTATATAGTACCCATACCCAATCACCAAAAAAGTGTCAAAAAGAAATAAAAACACACACAGTCTTTAACAATTCCTTTATTAAAAATAAAAAAACAATGTCCTCCAATGTAGATCCACCATCTATTATAACTCCCACCGCCACCGCTGTACCCAAAAAAAGAAAAAAGAATAGCTTCATTCACGATGAAGGCTAAATTGTCGACTGCAGGCTCTGCAATTTGACAGTTTTTATATAGGTAAGGGGCAGGGTAACCTGGCAATGTCACCTAGTAGCACCGCCCCCAGGTGACATAACGACCGGTGCATGCTGGGTTGGTGACATCTGGCAGTGGGAGTCAAGATTGATGATGGATCTACATCTTTTTATTTTTAATAAGGAAAATTGTCAAAAGTTGTGTGTGTGTTTTTATTTCTTTTTGACGCTTTTTTTGGTGAATGGGTAGGGGTACAATGTACCCAATACTCATTCACATAGGGTGGGCAGGTTCTAGGGCCCCCACAACCACAGCCCAGGGCTGTGGGGAAGAGGCCCTTGTCCCCATCAACACCCCCACATGTTTAGGTATGGTTCAGGAGAGGGGGCTCGTTCACCCCCCTTTTCCAGGCCTGCCAGGCTGCGTGCTTAGGGGCCCCACGCCATTGGCCTGCCAGGCTGCGTGCTCAGGGGCCCCACTCCATTCTTTTTTTAAATTTTGGGGTGAGGGTTCCCCTCAAAATCCATACCAGACCTAAGGGTTTTCATTCAGCTGTCAGCAGGGAAGCCTGTTGACAGATGATGACTCATACGTTGTTGAGGGCACCGCAGCTGGCTTCCTGGCCCACTCCTTAACAACCAGCTATTCACTGTGCCCTGATTTGGCAAAGCTTTTTCCGATCAGGGCTTAGAATGCACTGTGCAGCGAGCAGTGCATTGTGAGGTGCTGGGCAGGTGTAATTTATTGAGCACACGGTTTTTGTGAGGCGTCAATTTATCCTTCTGTGTCTGGAGCATGGTGAACTTACAGATAGAAAAACCACCAAGGTGTTGTATTAAACACTTCAGCTCTGGAAGATTTTACCCCCTTCATGACCAGGCCATTTTTTGCTATTTAGCACTGCACTACTATATTGATTGGTTGGTATGAAAGTTATAGCACCTATAAACTATGATATATAATATTGAAAGGTCCTACGACCTGACTTTACAACAAGTTAATAATACCTTTCTATCATTAAGGATGTATTCCCTATATATTACTCCTATACTAACCTGTTCCAGCACTTTCCGTTCCTCACCCCCAGACACACACACAGATTTGTGAGGAGCAATGCAGACCAAAGTCAACACATGGACACAGAATAATACATCACTCGTTCTTTATTTCCTGGTTCGGTATCTTAAATACAATATATTATCAAGATATGACCAAGCAATATTTACAACATTACACCAATAGAAACCAATTAAAGAAAGGTCCACCCATTGCTTGTCATCATTAAAGACAAACTCCCAGATAGACCGAGCGGTGGCAGTACAGACGGACTGGGGGGCGTGGCCGCATGTGAACGAGGGAGGACGTGTGAGTGAGAGCTCCGGCTCCCGTGTATCATTATCCGTTTCCAACATCCTTCCAGAGTCGCCTATCCTGATCCAGGGCTGCTGTGGGGAAGCCTGGGCTTCTACCGGTCACATCGATGCCCTATAAGCGCAGATCCGTAAAGAAACAGCCGCCTCCTAGGACCCGTGCTTCTCAGGCTGCAACACGTGCGGCGGCCATCTTAGCTCCCCAGATAGACTGAGCGGTGGCAGTACAGACGGACTTGAGGCTTCTGCTGAGCATGGACCAGGAGAGCAGTGAACCCCCCAGGTCTGCAGGCATGGAGCAGCCGCCCGCGGAGACCTCCACGGCAGCTATACTGGCTGCCATAGAGACTAGCACGGCCACGCTGATGGGGAAAATTGACACCCTGGCAATAGAATGCGGCCTCATCTGTCAGGACCTGGAGAAATTTAGAGGTTGGGTCACAGCGGCCAAGCATCGTATCTCGGGTGTAGAGGACACGGCGATGGCCACCTCTCAGCAAGTGGCGGAGTTACAGCACACAGTGAAACAACTGCTGGCGTGGTCCGACGACGCTGAGAATCGGATGAGGCGCAATAATGTGCGCGTGGTGGGCCTGCCAGAAGGCTCTGAGGGTCGGGACATCAACGGGTTCGCGGAATCCTTTTTCAAGGACATCCTGGACCTACAGCAAGTTTCGTCGGCCTATATTGTGGAGAGGGCACACAGAGTCCCGACTGGTCCCAGGCCACAGGGTTCTGCACCTCGGCCGTTCCTTGTCCATTTTTTGAATTACAAGGATCGTGACCTGGCCGAGGCAAGGAAGAGACCCCAGCTGCGATTTGAAAACACCACTGTGCATTTCTTCCCTGATTTCTCCCTTCTGCAGAAACAGCTGCGGGAGAAGGGATTGAAATACGGGATGTTATATCCTAGCAAGCTCAGGGTAGAGTACCGTGGCTCAGTCAAGTTTTTTGAAGTGCCATCTGATGCCTCTGACTGGCTGGACACCCTGGACTGAGTGTTATCTGGCTTTTCTCCCCTGGCAAAGTAAGTTTCCATGCTGACAAGCCTGCTGGTATGACTCCTACTATCACATTTAAACTTTGTACATCCTGAGGCTGGAGTATGGAGTCCCTCCTACCTGACACCTACGTTTACCCAGCGCCATTCGTTGCAACCATGGAAGATACTGCTGTCAATGATCTGCACGGGAGGGGTCAGCCTCTCTTCTGCGAAGAAGATGCGGACCCCTCTTTGCAGTTTGACTTGGTTCGTTACCCAATTGTTTCCCAGTTTGCCACTTTACGAGACCTTGATCAATGACTGTCTCGAATCGTAGTCCGCCCCCCCTCTTTTTTTTTTAGGGTGGATCTTAGGGTGGGGTCCAGTGGGACCAGGCACGTGTGGCGCCTGGTTTCTGGATTGATAGAGGAACCCACGGTTGAGGAGGTTATCCTTCCACATATCTCCTCATACTGGGCGCTAAATGCAGGTACTGCCACCCCTCAGGTGGAGTGGGATGCTTTTAAGGCAACAACACGGGGAACGTACATCTATAAGGCCATGCATAGGGAGCGGAGTAGCAGGGGCAACGCACTTCGGGACAGGGAACAGGACTGTGCCAGGGCACATGCAGAGGCGCCCTCGCCTGAGACACTGGCTGAGTTGCAGGTTGTTAGGAGAGAGGTTTATCTTTATTATCAGGAGCTGGCAAATGGCCAGCTCTCCCAGAGCGAGGCACGCATATTTGAAAAAGGGGACAAGATCAGCAAGTTGTTGGCTCTCCTGACTGCAGCTGACAAACCCATGACGGTGATTCCCTGTATATCCCCCCGACCGGGTATCCTCCTGACGAGTAGAGAGGAAATTTTGCAGACATTTATGGACTTCTACGGGGCTCTGTATTCCCCGATAGCGCCGTACGGGGAGGATGAGTTGAGGATGACATTGTCAGCTCTCGACCTGCCCACCCTTCCGGATGATGCTAGAGAGGGTCTCGAGGGTGCCATCAGAGAGGAGGAGGTGGCGGTGGCTGTCGCCTCCTTTCCTGCCGGTAAGACCCCGGGGTCGGACGGGTTGCCGGTAGCATGGTATCGGCGCTACATTGAATCTCTGGCCCCTAAGTTGACGCAGTTGTTCCTGACCTGCTTTCAGGACGGTTTTTTGCCCTCTTCATTTTATGAGGCCCATATAGTTTTAATAACCAGAGAAGGACCCCCTTCTATGCTCCTCCTACAGACCAATATCCCTGCTTAATGCAGATTTCAAAGTCCTAACCAAAGTATTGGCCACTAGACTGATGTCAATTCTTGACAACATTATCTCTTCAGACCAGACGGGGTTTATGCCTAAAAAAGCCACTGACATTAATATATGAAGAGTTTTCACTCATACACAGCTGGGGCCTGAGGTCTCAAGTGGGGGGATTTTGGTCTTTCTGGATTTAGAAAAGGCCTTCGACTCTGTCGATTGGCGATACATGAGCATTGTGCTAGAGACGTTTGGCTTTGGCCCTAGGTTCAGGAAGTGGATAGACCTCCTTTACCAGTCCCCAACTGCAGCTATTAAGTTAAATGGCATGCTTTCTGGTTCCCGGTTAGGAGGGGCACCCGCCAGGGGTGTCCGATGTCACCTGGCCTGTTTGCCATGATGATCGAGCCGCTGGCGGCTGCCTTACGGGGTTCTGCGGACGTCAGGGGAATAACTGTGGGCAGTCTAACAGAGAAGACGGCACTTTACGCGGACGACATGGTCCTGTTTCTGTGGGACTCCGCTGGCTCCCTTGAGGCTGCACTGAACATCCTTAACACCTTTGCCGCCTTCTCTGGGCTGAAGGTTAATTGGAGTAAGTCGCGGGTGCTCCCCCTTCGGACGCCGGGCCCCGCGTGTAGGATTCCGGTGGGTTGCCCCCTGCAGCAGGTCGACAGAGTGAAATACCTTGGGGTGCAGATCACTAACACTATCTCAGACTTTATTGCCCTTAATGTTACCCCGGTACTGACTACTCTCTGGAGCAGACTGCAGGCCTGGAAGGAGCTGCCCTTGTCCCTTATAGGTAGGGTGAATCTACTCAAAATTAAATTCCTAGACCATGACACTCCCACCACCATGCTTGACTGTAGACAAGACACACTTGTCTTTATATTCCTCATCTGGTTGCCACCACACACGCTTGACACCATCTGAACCAAATAAGTTTATCTTGTGCATCATTTTTAGAAGAGGCTTCCTTCTGGAACAACAGCCATGCAGACCAATTTGATGCAATGTGCGCTGTATGGTTTGAGTACTGACAGGCTGACCCCCCACCCCTTCAACCTCTGCAGTAATGCTGGCAGCACTCATACGTCTATTTCCCAGAGATAACCTCTGAATATGATGCTGAACACGTGCACTCAACTTCTTTGGTAGACCATGCCGAGGCTTGTCCTGAGTGGAACCTGTCCTGTTAAACCGCTGTATGGTCTTGGCTACCGTACTGCAGCTCAGTTTCAGGGTCTTGGCAATCTTCTTATAGCCTAAACCATCTTTATGTAGAGCAATAATTCTTTTTTTCAGATCCTCAGAGAGTTCTTTGCCATGAGGTGCCATGTTGAACTTCCAGTGACAAGTATGAGCGAGTGAGAGCGATAACACCAAACTTAACACACCTGCTCCCCATTCACACCTGAGACCTTGTAATACTAGCGAGCCACATGACACCGGGGAGGGAAAATGGCTAAATGGGCCCAATGTGGACATTTTCACTCAGGGGTGTACTCACTTTTGTTGCCAGCGGTTTAGACATTAATGGCTGTGTTGAGTTATTTTGAGAGGACAGCAAATTTGTTGTCACATGAAAAGATAGAATAAAATATTTGCAAAAATGTGAGGGGTGTATATATATATATATTGTAAGGGGGTTAGCTCAGCAGCGGTTGTGTGTGACCCCCTGGAAAGGTTCACTACACAATTTAGGCACAGCGAGACAGCAGTTGCAGGTGAAGACAAAAAAGGCAGTTTATTTTCACTATTTACAATGTGAAAAACAGCAAAACAAACAACAACATTTTTCCTAGGCCACGTGGCCACTGACTGCACGATAGGTTTCCCTGTCTGTCAGCAGGGTAAAGCCTACCGCTGTACCTAGCTCCTACCTCTCACTGCAGGAAACTCAGCCACACAGGCCTTACCGTGTACAGCAGTGGTTCTCAACTCCTGTCCTCGGGACCCACCAACAGGCCAATTTTAAGTATTACCTTGGGGAGATGCAGACTAGTATACTGCAATCACTGAGCAGCAAATGATATCACCTGTGGTGTATTTCAGTTATCCTGCAAACCTGGCCTGTTAGTGGGTCCCAAGGACTCGAGTTGAGAACCACTGGTGTACAGGATGTGTGTTACGCTCCCCAGTCTATGGTCACAGAAACTGGTTCCAGGGTGGAGCACTCAGCTATGCCTGCTGAGAGTTTTTGTAGAGGCCTTAATGACCCAGCTCCACTCAGCTGGGCTCAAACCTCTACCTCTGCAAAACTCCCAGCACTCCCCCTAGTGGTAGATATCTGTGTACCTCATAAATCTTGGGCAAATGTACCTGCCATCCTGAATAGAGTTGAGTGGACACCCAAATGTTCGGGTTCGGCCGAACATCGCGAAAAATTTCGAGTTCGACCCCGAACTTGACCCGAACTTGACCCCGAACCCCATTGAAGTCAATGGTGACCGGAACTTTTGGGCTCTAAAAAAGTCCTATAAAGGGCTGCAAAAGGAAGCAAAACGGGGTAAGAGTAGGACAAGTGTCCTGCAAACAAATGTGGATAGGGAAATAACTGAAAATCACATAAAAAAAAATAAAAAATGGAGGAGGAGGTGGATGTGGAGTAGGAGGTTGAGGAGGCGGTGACCTCCTCAAGGTGTAGGTGGAAGTGGCGGTGGAGGAGGAGGAGGAGGTAGCCAACACTGTTTTTTGTTTGTTTGTTTGTTTGTTTTTTCTAATTGGGGTAGCCCCCAAAATATTGAGACATATTAAAAAAAAAATAATAATAGGTTCACTTAAGTATACCAATGGCTGTGTGAGGCCGGTATAAATGTCTATTCTGCACAAGGTACAGACAAGTCTTGTGGGATCCATGCCTGGTTCATTTTAAGAAACCTTAGATTGTCCACGTTGGCTGTGGACAGGCGGCGGCGCTTGTCTGTGATAATGCCCCCTGCCCTGCTAAACACACGTTCAGACAATACACTGGCTGCAGGGCAGGCCAGCACCTCCAAGGCATAAAGGGCAAGCTCAGGCCACGTGGCCAATTTGGAGACCCAGAAGTTGAATAGAGCAGACCCATCAGTCAGTACGTGTAGGCGTGTGCACACATACTGTTCCACCATGTTGCTGAAATGCTGTCTCCTGCTAAGTCATTGCCTATCAGCTGGTGGTGCCGTTTGTTGTGGCGTGCTGCTGACAAAGCTTTTCCACATTTCGGCCATGCTAACCCTGCCTTCTGAGGTGCTGGCAGTGCCACAGCTGCATTGGCGACCCCTTCTTCCTCCTCTGCCTTCGCCTTTTGCTTTCACTGAGCCACCTGTGTCATTTGGGAATGCCCTCAGCAGCGCATCTACCAGCGTGCGCATGTAGTCGCGCATCTTCCGATTACGCTCCAGTGAGGGAATTAAGGACGGCATGTTGTAACGGGGATCCAGCAGGGTGGCCACCCAGTAATCAGCACAAGTTACAATGTGGGCAACTCGGCTGTCGTTGCGCAGGCACTGCAGAATGTAGTCGCTCATGTGTGCCAGGCTGCCCAGAGGCAAAGACAAGCTGTCCTCTGTGGGAGGTGTATCATCTGTGTCCTCCCCCCAGCCACGCTCCAGTGATGCCCACGAGCGGCGTTGGGTGCCACCCTGCTGGGAACACTAGAGTGGAGTTAACCCGGACTGTAAAATTCAGGATCGTACCGGACTTTAGGGTGTCTGTGCCCCGAACCCGATCCCTGACGTTAAAGAAAAAGTCCAGGAATCGGGTTCGGTATTCGGGTATTTTTGGCGCCTTTTCTATAGCTGCTGGGCAGTCAATCAACAAGCTTTTCACTAGTTTGTCCTTAGAAGCCATCACAGCCATGCCTACTAATGGCATGGCTGTGATTGGTCAGTGCATCATGTGACCCAGCCTCTATATGGGGCTGTAGTCACGTAGCGCCGCGTGTCAGATCATCTCAGACTAGAGTAGGGAGAGCTTCATGCCGCTGCTGTGAGGGAAAGATTAGCGTTCAGAACCATCTCCGACTACATTAGGGAGACCTTCATTGCGGTCCTGTGAGGGACACATTAGCGTTCAGAACCATCTTATAGTGCATTAGGGAAACGATCCTGTTGTTGCTCTGGGGGAGAGTTTATCTTTCTAAAAACAACTACTACTGCATTAGGGCCAGGTTTCTGTTGGTGCTTTGAGGGAGAGATTATTGTTCTAAAAACAACTACAACTGCATTAGGGCCAGGTTCCTGTTGGTGCTTTGAGAGAGAGTTTATTGTTCTAAAAACAACTACTACTGCATGAGGGCAAGGTTCCTGTTGGTGCTCTGAGGAAGAGTTTATCATTCTAAAAACAATTACTACTTCATTAGGGACAGGTTTCTGTTGGTGCTTTGAGGGAGAGTTTATCGTTCTAAAAACAACTACAACTGCATTAGGGCCAGGTTCCTGTTGGTGCTTTGAAGGAAAGTTTATCGTTTTAAAAACAACTACTACTGCATTAGGGCCAGGTTCCTGTTGGTGCTCTGAGGGAGAGTTTATCGTTCTAAAAACAACTACTACTGCATTAGATACAGGTTCCTGTTGGCGCTTTGAGGGAGAGTTTATCTTCTAAAAACAACTACAA
>BLSH010045815.1:171961-184175 GCA_018402905.1 Glandirana rugosa | reverse complement strand
ACTGATGGGGGTGGTTTGTTCTGGGGGAGTACTGTTGGGGGGTGGTTTGTTCTGGGGAGGGGTCTGTACTGATGGGGGTGGTTTGTTCTGGGGGGTCTGCACTAATGGGGGTGGTTTGTTCTGGGGGTCTGTGCTTATGGGGGGTGGTTTGCTCTGGGGGGGTCTGTACAGAGGGGGGGTGGTTTGTCCTTAGGGGGTCTGGAGGGGTCTGTACTGATGGAGTAGGGGGTGGTTTTTCCTGGGGGGTCTGTACTGATGGGGGGGTCTATACTGATGGAGGGGGTGTATACTTAGTGTGAGGTCCATACTGAGGGAGGGGGGGTCTGTACTTAGTGGAGGGGGCCGTCTATACTGAGGGGGGACTATACTTGGAGAGGGGTCTGTACAGACGGGGGTCTGTACTGAGGGAAGACTATAGTTGGTGGAGGGGGGTGACACCATGTTTTTCCGCACCGAGTGACACCAACCCTAGTGACGCCACTGCTCCCACCGCCATGCTTGACTGTAGACATGACACACTTGTCTTGGTACTCCTCACACACGCTTGACATCATCTGAACCAAATACGTTTATCTTGGTCTCATCAGACCACAGAACATGGTTCCAGTAATCCATGTCCTTAGTCTGCTTGCCTTCAGCAAACTGCGGGCTTTCTTGTGCATCATCTTTAGAAGAGACTTCCTTCTGGGACGACAGCCATGCAGACCAATTTGATGCAGTGTGCAGTGTATGGTCTGAGCACTGACATGCTGACCCCCCACCCCTTCAACCTCTGCAGCAATGCTGGCAGCACTCATAAATCTATTTCCCAAAGACAACCTCTGGATATGACAATGAGCACGTGCACTCAACTTCTTTGGTCAACCAGGACGAGGCCTGTTCTGAGTGGAACCTGTCCTGTTAAACCGCTGTAAGGTCTTGGCCACCGTGCTGCAGCTCAGTTTCAGGGTCTTGGCAATCTTCTTATAGCCTAGGTCATCTTTATGTAGAGCAACAATTTTTTTTTTCAGATCCTCAGAGAGTTCTTTGCCATAAGATGCCATGTTAAACTTCCAGTGACAAGTATGAGAGAGTGAGAGCGATAACACCAAATTTAACACAGCTGCTCCCCATTCACACCTGAGACCTTGCAATACTAACGAGTCACATGAAACTGGGAAGGGAAAATGGCTAATTGGGCCCAATTTCAACATTTTTATTTAGGGGTGTACTCACTTTTGTTGCCAGAGGTTTAGACATTAATGGCTGTGTGTTGAGTTATATTGAGGGGACAGCACATTTACACTGTTATACAAGCTGTACACTCACTATTTTACATCGTAGCAAAGTGTCATTTCTTCAGTGTTGTCACATGAAAAGGTATAATAAAATATTTCCAAAAATGTGAGGGGTGTACTAACTTTTGTGAGATATTTGTAAGGGTCTTGTAAATACCCCCTCCCCACCCCTTAATTATGTACTTAGTTTGTCCTGGGCTATAACTTAATTTAGAGTGCTTCTTAAACATTGGCTTTTTAGCTGGCACGTTTTAATATGTGGCAACATTGTTATTATTATTATTATTATTATTATTATTATTATTATAGAAAATATGATACTGAACATGTGTTGTGTTATTTTGAGGGGGCAGCAAATTTACACTGTAATACAAGCTGTACATTCACTACTTTACATTGTAGCAAAGTGTCATTTCTTCAGTGTTGTCACATGAGAAGGTATAATAAAATATTTACAAAAATGTGAGGCGCGTACTCACTTTAGTGAGATACTAATATATATATAAAATTGTTACAGGAGAGAGTTTAAAAAACTTTCTTTCAATAAGGGGTATTTCTCTGTATGTTTCCCAAAGCCGAGGCAATGGCGGCTTAACCACTTGCTTACTGGCCACTTATACCCCCCTCCTGCCCAGACCAATTTTCGGTTGCCAGCGCTGTCGCATTTTGAATGAGAATTGAGCGGTTATGAGATGCTGTACCCAAACAAAATTGTTATTATTTTTTCCCACAAATAGAGCTACTTTTGGCGGTATTTGATCACCTCTGCATTTTTTTTTTCTCGCTATAAGCAAACAAAGAGCAACGATTTTGAAAGAAGAACAACATTTTGTTACTTTTTGCTATAATAAATATCCAAAAAAAAAAAAAAAAATGATCCATCAGTTTTGGCCGATATATATTCTTCTACATATTTTTGGTAAAAAATATTGCAATCGGCATATATTGATTGGTTTGCACAAAAGTTATCGCGTCTACAAACTATGGGAATTGATTTATGGTGTTTTTATTATTTTTTTTTTTTACTAGTAATGGCAGTGATTTGCAATTTTTATCGGGACTACGATATTGCAGCGGACATGTCGGACATTTTTATGACCAATGATACTGGCTGGGAAGGGGTTAAAATCTAGGGCAATCAAAGGGTTATCTGTGTGCCTAACAATGTGTAATGTGGGCTGCTTTATTCTGTATGTTTATGCTTTCTAGGGAGAAGAAACAGCGAGATTGCTGTGCACAATACACAGAACTCTGTATGGGATTGACCCCAGCCATTCAGCTGGCGTCAGCGAAAATGCATGCCCCAAACCCAAAACTAAGGCAGCATCATATCAGTATGTCGCCCAGCCTGCAGCTGCTGCCTGTTTTCAGTATTATTATTATACAGGATTTATATAGTGCTATCAGTTTATGCAGTGCTTTACAATGTAAAAGGGAGACAATACAGTTACAATACAATAACATACAAGAGGATCAAGATGGCCCTGCTCAGAAGAGCTTACAATCTAATAGGGTGGGGCAGGTAGTAAAAAAGGTTCTAACTGTAGGGAATGAGTTGATGGAAGAGGTAAAAGATTTGTTGGAGGTGTGATAGGCTTCCTTAAAGAGATGAGTTTTCAGGGATTGCCTGAAGGTAACAATAGAAGGAGATAGGTGGACAGGTTGAGGTAGAGAGTTCAGGAGGATAGGAGAGGCTCTGGAGAAATCCTGGAGACGAGCATGGGAAGAGGAGACGAGGGAACTTGAGAGTAGGAGGTCTTGGGAGGAACGGAGAGGACGGTTTGGGTGATATTTGGAGACAAGATTGGTGATGTAGTGAATGGCTTTGTATGTACAACTACTTTGGGTGGGCATATTTATCTTACCCATATAAACTATCTTTGTAGAAAGAATGGCAAATCAGTGATATCTGCTTCTGGTAATTCTGGGCTAGTGATGGCAGGGAAGCTCTGAGTTCCTCTGTCACCATCTTCACACCTCTCCACAGCCCTTTCTCCTCCTTCACGTACTATGGGTAGGCAAAATGTTTGGTATTTGTATTACTGCAGGTCAGCCTATGTCACTTAAAGTGATTGTAAAGTCACAATGTTTTCTCTAAAATAACAAAAATGGCATACTTACCTGCCCTGTGCAGTGGTTTTGCACAGAGCAGCCCAGATCCTCCTCCTCTTCGATGATCCTGGCCCCTCACTCTTGTTGAGTGCCCCACAGCAAGTAGCTTGCTATGGGAGCACCTGAGCAGAGTCACAGCTCCCTGTGTCCATTCAGACATGGAGCTCTGGTTTGGCCCCGCCCCCTCTCTCCTGATTGGCTAACTGACTCTGATTGAAAGCAGCGGGGGCCAATGGCACCACTGCTCTTTCTCAGACAATCAGGAGGAGAGTCCCGGACAGCTGAGGTAATCGTGGACATCGCTGGATAGAGATGGGGCTCAGGTATTTGGGGGCTAAGGGGGGCTGTTGCACACAGAAGGTTTTTCATCTTAATGCATAGAATGCATTAAGATAAAAAACCTTCTGACTTTACAACCCCTTTAAGAAATTATAGAGGTTGCGCCCCCCTCCCTTCTGGCTGCTGCCACTGCAAAAATTTTGAAATCCTATGATGTCATCATGGGGCAGAATAAGAGTGATATCACTCTGCAGGAAAATGGACAGTTAAAAGTATTTCATACTTTTAAATGTTTTTGTTGTTTTGACTAGGTACTAGCGTAATTATATTCCCTTTATCATTTGTTTGTTTTACCTTGTAATGATGGGGTCACATGTTGTGACTGCAGTTTGTAGTGTAATGCCTGATCAATTCCCCTTTGTCCATGTATTCATTCACCCAGCTTGTTCCTAGACACTATAACCTCTTGTCACAAAGGGGTTAATTACTAAAACTGAAGAGTGCAGAATCTGATGCAGCTGTGCATGGTAGCACATCAGCTTCTAACTTCAGCTTGTTCAATTAAGCTTTTACAAAAAAAAAAAAAAACTGGTAGCTGGTTTCTATGCAGAGTTGCACCAGATTTTGCACTGTCCAGTTTTAGTTAATCAACCCCAAAGTGTCCATTGCATCCCACTCCATTTCCTCTGTGTTGCATTACAAGTGTTATGAAACACATCTCTTCTAGCATGGTGATTGCTCTGTTAATTGTTATGCCTGTGTGTGTCTGTGTCAGATCTAATTACTGTTTAGCTCTCACCTCACCTCGCTCTCATTGGATAAATAGACCCAGGGATTGTGGGATATTTAGTTTATTCACAGAAAGTGTCAGTTCATGACAGAGGTCATACATTAACCTGTGCAGCACCATGTGACATGTTTCATGTTTGAACACAAACAGAAACTGCTGACACATGAATGGGAAGATTTACTCTACTATACGCCGTGCATACAAGGAAACACATGACACCATGGAATTGCATGATCAAGCATATTTTATGCAGATGAAAAACACAAGGTACAGGTAAGAAGGTTTATAATGTCTTTAAGTTTGCTGGACCATTCATTTTAAAGAGGGAGGAAGGTTCAGATCTGTATTTAGTGCTTACTTCCAACCACTGCGCATGCATTTCTCTGTCAAGACTTGCTGTCAGCTTAGCAGCCAAAGTTTTGATCAATGCACAGGAGCCCTTTTGAGAGCCCTCTTCTATAAAGATCAGTGTAAAAGCTGATATTGTCTCACTGATTTTAAAATATACAGTTAAAAAAATTACAATATTAATTAGCATGCAATTCCTAATTAATATAATCCAGTCAGTTAAAAATGTAAGCAAGACAGAACCAATAAATGAAGTACATTTTTACTTACCTGGGCTGGCACCCCTTTGTGGAATTTATGCTGTGTTGCAGAGCTACTCCTCCTGAAGAATCTCCACATCCATCACAATTCATGTGCGTTAAATACCTATGTCCCTTCATCCTTTGTGCTACCTCAGCCCTTCTGTCTCTACTGTGTCCTGTGGGGATCCACAGATCACAGTGGGGAATGCAGGCATCTGATACATCTGAAATTGTTAGAAAAATTCACATAAGAAAAACCTATTTGTCCTTGATCAAGAAATGCACTTTCTAGCAGAAACAAAATTTTTGTGGTATGATCAACAAGACGAATTACAGAATAAAGTGTGTACTATGCAATTGAATGGACACTAGCTGTTTTAAACAGAAGTTGTCAGAAATAGGCATTTGTACAAAATCAAATCTCCACACTTACATGGAAAGTGGTTGAATATTGTTTGGAAGACAATGCCACAAAAGCAGTGTTTTGTTTGTCTCCCAAAAAAAAAAAAAATGTTTATCACTTTAGCGTTTTAAGTCATTGCTGAATCAATGGGACCATAGCTAAAATATTTTCTCTAATAGCTAAAATATTTTCTATAAAATTTTCTCCATATCGGGTAAACAGTTTTGAGTGCTGAAATGAATAGGATGTACTTGTATTCAATTTAATTTAAATGTAAAAAGGATTTCAAGAATAAAAATTGTGTCCCTGCGGTTTTTGCAACACAGAATATATGGTCTGATAACTACATTTTGCAACATTGCCATTCAGCATTTTTAATAACCAAAACCTTTTGTTCTACTAAAATAGATGTATCTAATTATTGCTGACCAATTAAAAATCAAGCTTGCATAGTTTGCAGATGTAGTCATTGCATCTTGAAAAAAAGAGCTATTTGCTCTAATTTTAGCATTTGAAAGTACTGGGCTTTCTGAGGAATCTGAGAGATGGCAGAACTGCAGACAAGTGCAATTCTTCTGAAAGTGCAGTGTCAGACTTCCGAATGCAATGATCCCAAAGCAGAACAAGAAGGTACTATCACAACCTAAAATGGTAAGATGGATGATTCACTTAAGTTTTTCCAAAAAATAGTTATACTAAAATGTAATTTTTCCAGTTGATAGCTAGTGGAATCACATATATAATTATACATAGTTAAGGCAATATATACCCATCCCCCAACCTTCCCAACCTATGCTGAAGCAACCAAAGCCAAATTAGTATGTCATACTTCTAAAAATCAGTTCTCTCCAATGTTGGAAAAAAAATAATATTTGGGAACAGTATAAAAAAAAAACACTTTCGTAATATTGTGTGTAAGGAATCACATAGATTATTATACATATTTAAGGCAACATATTCCCCGCCTCCAAGCTTCTTAACCTATGCTGAAGCAATCAAACCCAAATTGTTATGTCATACTTCTAAAAAATCAATTCTCTACAATGTTGGAAAAAAATATTTGGGAACTTCATCTAAAAGAACACTCTCGTAATATTTTGTGGAAGGAATCACATAAATTATTACACATAGTTAAGGCAATATATACCCAGCCCCCAACCTTCCCAACCTATGCAGAAGCAATCCAAGCCAAAATTATTATTTCATACTTCTAAAAATCAATTCTCTACAATGTTGGAACATAATTCATATTTGGAATCTTTATCTAAAAGAACACTTTCAAAATATTTTGAGGATGGAATCACAAAGATTAATATATATATTTAAGGCAATATATGCCCAGTCCCTAATCGTCCCAACCTATGCTGAAGCAATCAAAGCCAAATTATTATTATTTCATACTTCTAAAAATCAATTCTATACAATGTTGGAAAAAATAAATGTTTGTGAACTTTATCTAAAAAAGAACACTTTCATAATATTTTGTGGAAGGGGTTGAACACAAATTTTATCTTTTTGGAGGTTTAAAGAGAAATACAAAGTGGATGAATGATTCAAGACACTGGTGCTCATCTGTTCTCGATTGAGGTGGGTCCCAATTAACTTTTACTCATCTGGGCAATTGAATGTTGGTTGATAGGGGTTGGGCTCTCATTCTGTTGTTCCTCATAAATCCCATCCACCACTTGAAATCTCCCAGTCATAGTTGGATTGCTTGAGGTCTGGTGTGTCATGCAGTATTGCTTCTAAGCCAGCTATGCCAACCTTCAAAGCCTCCTAAAAGCTTACTAATCAAATGGAGCAGAACTTTAAGGAGAATTACATTAATATAGGATTGATAATATATAAGTGAGTTTAATACCTTTAGAATATTTATTGCCAACCAGAGGACATTGTGTAGGACAGATCTGAATGGTTCCAAGGCAGAAGATATAAGTAAAATGAGTTCCCAGATGTAACTTGTCTAATACCTTATTAATTTAGCTACTTTTATGTTATTTTAAGATAGCATTGCATTAGTCAGAATTCCTTTTGAAGACATGGCAAATTGTTGAAGAAAGTCACTGGATTATAGATGCTAAATGTACTCTAATCATCAATAATTTCTTTGCAATCTTTAACTGGATATATTCATGTTGCAGTTTTCAGTTTTTACAACAATAACTCCCCAAAGTGATGTCTATTACACCATATAAAATTCCAACAAATTAAAAAAAATATGTAGAATAGACATTTTCTGTATTATTTTTTAAATACCTAAATAGAAACCTTGCTATAAAGTTGAACAGTTATACATTTGCTAGCTTTGCAGATTCTGAGCTATGGGTGACCTGAAAATACATAAAGTATGAGAATATAACTTGCAGTAATTGTATATATCATTTTTAGCTCACACAGAATATTTTAATTGGCTATTCAAACTTATGACTAGATATGATTGAGTAATCAAAAATCATATCTGCTGGTAGTGTGTCAAGCTGCTTAGATTCAGAATAACTGTACATGTAATCTAAAGAAAAATATTTTCATTTTCTTCAGCTGTCGATATCCCAAAGTGCATTGCTAACACAAAAGGGTAAGAGCTAGCTAAAGACGGGACACAATAGACCCTTGTTGTTGTACCTAGTCATTCATTTTATCTGAATAGAATGAACAGGCATTATTATTATTATTATTATTATTAATATTATTATGATACCGTAGATACTAAGTGGGGAATTTACTAAAACTTGTGCACACAGCATCTGGTGCAGCTGTGCATAGTAATCAATCAGCTTCTAACCTCAGCTTGTTCAATTAAGTTTTGACAATAAAACTTAGAAGCTGATTGGTTACTATGCACAGTTGCACCGGACTCTGTGTGCATTGGATTTGGTAAAAGAAGAATTCTTAGACATATTTAAATATTCAGAAGTGGTAGTAATCCCCCAACATTATCCTACTTTAACAAATACAGCTGTAGCTTAAGGCTGTTACACATGGGCCGAATATTGGGTGGTATCGGCCGATTCAACAGAAACCGGTCAACATTCAGCCCGTGTGTACAGCAGCCTGTCCGACAGAAGTCAGCCTAACATCAAACTGTCGAACGGGCATGCTGGAAAACCAGCAGCCAATCAGCATCCGATCAGCACTTGCAGACAAAGGGTGCGAGCGGTTACTGTTGTGTCCTGGCAGGGGGGCAGTTCCCCTGTCAGAACACAGTAGCTCACTGTTTAGATTGCTATACTAACATAGCATAGCTAGTACAGCCCCCCCCCCCCCCAGCCTGATGGGTTGAACAAAATAATACTTACAATGTGTACCAGGCTTTAGATACATTAACTGGAAGTTACAGAAGGAGAAGAAAATTGATAGAAGCCTGCCAGTAACTGAGGAATATCAGCTATCAAGATATTATGCTTTCTAGTTAATGGCTAGTTAATGACTGTATCAGCCTTTTATTTTCTCAACAGCTAAGGACTAGCCAACTTGCATTTTAAGGGTAACACAGATTTTTTCCACACAGGGTGTTTCACAAGCCTTCAACATTCAAAGTGTGCATCAAAGGGGTCGCAAAGCCTCCCCTCCTTGCAAGGCATCTTGTCCCCATGTTGATGGGGACAAGGTCATTATTCCTACATCCTGTAAGTGGGCTTATCAGAATTGAGAAGCCCCCTTTAGAATGCATGGGTTACAAGACATTATCTTTGCCACATTTAGTGGTACAGCTTCTAAACAACATATTTCCAACCAATATCTGTAAACTATAATGCCACTTTTAAATCAGTATATTCTACTACTCCACAACATCATATACAGGTTTCAAGAGCATTTTATTTAAACAACTTGTGTATTTTTAATTTCCCTTTAGGAAACATTACATCTTTTTTCTTTAACCCCTTATTTCCATGCTGTTTTATTCTGTGCTAGTCGTCTCTATGTTCAAAAGTTGCAGTCCTGCAATGAGAGGTACAGTGAAAACTGCAAATTCAAGTTTTATGGGCTGCCCTATCATCAGATATAAACATTATTGGCTGTGTAGAAATTTCTGAAGCAGAGTACACAATAAAAAAAGAGAAGGTTTCCACCTGCTTCATTAGTCAAACGCCTACAAGTTTCCTTCTGCAAGAATGGTACCATGTAGCAATATATGACTGCAACTGTTCTGAAGGGCAAGGTGAACTGAAACAAAGTTCCTTATATGGAATTGTCTTTTTTTTTTTATACTGGAGCAGTATAAAAAGAATAGCAAGATCTTAAATCATATTTTTACTCTGATGCCTCATCTGCCCCTTTCCCACTAAATTTCAAAACCCCAAAGGTTTCTTTGCAAATGTAAGCTTTCTAAAATATGGTATTTAAGGCTGGGTTTACACTAGCTGTGGCCGCGGCTCACAGTAGGAGGTATTCACCATTTCAGGTATGAATCAGGTCCACATTTCTGGCTGAATTCGCACCTGAAACGGACCAAAAGGCACACAGGACCCTTCTGCAATTTGGACCGTGGCAGCTCCATTGAGAGCCGGTCACACTCTCCTGTCATGCAAATTGGATGAAGAGAAACCAGCATCCAATTCGCATCAGTGTGAACCCAGCCTGAATTAAATTGGCACCCTCCACCCCTCCCAGTGGGCAGTAATAAAGCTCAGGAACTCAGGAACCAAGCAAAGCCTCACAGAAGGATGATTCAGGTTACTTTTAAGTAGGGATGCACTTCGAGTTCGGGTCGAATGTATGTTTGACCCGAACATCAGCTGTTCGTTTGTTTGGCATGAGCCGAACATTATGGGGCATTCGTGGCAACTTTGCGTGCCACATAATGTTTTAAAATATTGGCGGAATTCCGCCCGAGGATTGGCCATAGCATGCACATGACCTGCATGCTTTGGCCAATCAGCGGGGGGCCTGCTATGAGAGCTTTGATTGGCTAAAGGCTTTCTGCCTTTAGCCAATCACTGCACAACAGTCTTAATCCACGCCCCACACTATATAAAGCTGATTGTACAGCGGCTCTATGATAGTGTGTCGGTGGCGGTGTTAGAGAGATAGTGTAGGTTCCTGGACACAGGCAGTTTAGATAGCTAGATTTTAAAATGTGTTAAAAAAAGAAAAAAATAGATAGCTAACTAGATAGATAGTTAGAAATCTGTCAGTTAGTGCAGAGAGGTTAGTGCAGGGGAAAAAATAAAGAAGATATATACATACATATATATACACACCGCATATTGAGTGTCCACTATATATCTGTCCATATGGTATATAGTACACTCGACATGGTGTATTAAAATATATACAGTTTTTAACCCCTTAACCCCCAGAGCCCTTTTTTAAATTTGTTGTTTACAAGTTAAAATCATTTTTTTTATAGAAAATTATTTAGAACCCCCAAACATATATTTTCAAACACCCTGGAGAATAAAATGGCAATCATTGCAATACTTTTTGTCACACAGTATTTGCGCAGCAGTCTTTCAAGCGCTTTTGAGTTAAAAAATAAGACATCAGTAAAGTTAGCCCAATTTTTTGTATATTGTCAAAGAGGATGTTACGCCGAGTAAATAGATACCATACATGACACGGTTGAAAATTGCGCACACTCGCGGAATGGGGACAAACTACAGTACTTAAAAATCTCCATAGGCGACGCTTTAAAATTTTTTAACGGTGCAGAGGAGGTCTTTTGCCAGAATTACTGTTCACACTCTGGCGATCGCGGCGATACCTCACATGTGTGGTTTGAACACCGTTTTCATATGTGGGTGCGACTTATATATGCGTTTTCTTTGCTGCACAAGCTCGCAGGGACGGTGGCACTTTACATTGTTTTTTATCATATTTTTCATCTTAACACTGTTCCTTTAAAAAAAAAATCTGATCACTTTTATTTCTATCACAAGGAATGTAAACATCCCTTGTGATAGTAATATATGGTGACAGGTACACTTTATGGAAGGATGGGGGGTCTAAAAGACCCCCTATCCCTCCTTTGCACTTCACAGTATTCAGGTCGCCAAAAATGACAATTCTGAATACTGTCATTTTTGTAACAACGGCGCCGTTTCCCGCCGAGTAAACCAGAAGTGACGTTCTGACGTTGCTTCTGGAAATGTACGAAGTAGTCCTGATGAAAACCAATTCCGCCTTCCACAGGGACTCCACACAGCAGCCAGAAGCATCAGATCGGAGCTCCGGTCTCCCGGTGGGATGGGAGGCCGGAGAAGAGCGGCGGACAGTGGTGGGAGGGGGGATGCCTGGGATAACGACCGAGCGGCTACCGAGCCGGATCAGCTGTTATCAACGGATAGCCGGCAGCCTGCTCTAAAAAACTGTACCAGGGTATAGCCTGTAGCTGCAGACTATACCCCGATACTTCCACTTAAAGCAGCCACAGTTTATAAATGCGTTAAGTGGTTACACTAATTTACAACAGAAGGGCCCGTTCCTGCGCCCAACAAAAGTAACTGCAAGGGGTTACAGTGTTCTGGCTCCGACAACACCCAAGGCCCAATTTTTCACCACCTGTTGGACTGGATCATGTCATCACAATTTTTAACCACTTAACGTGAATAATCGTTTATAAACGATGGCAGCTTTAGGCCTCATACACACGGACGTTTTTTGACGTTGGCGTTTTCTGGCGTTTTTTGCAGCTCTCCATGTTAGTCAATGGCCCCATAAAAACGTTGGCGTTTTTGAGCTGTAGGTGGCGTCGGCGTTAGTGAGCAGAAAGTAGAACACATTTAATCACATTGGTGAATTGCGTAAATATTTGACACCGACG
>BLSH010045815.1:118573-139901 GCA_018402905.1 Glandirana rugosa | reverse complement strand
GGGGGGGCCCCATGGGAAGGTCGCCCCCCCCGGCTCCCCTGGACAGGGACCCGCCATGGTTTGTTGGTTTAGAAATCAATAATTGAGTCATTATCACAGTTACTTTTGTTGTATTTTCCAAGAGATCCTACATACTTATTTCTTGTTTAGGGTCCGTGTACTGGTTGGGGTGGATGTCATGCTCCTCCCTCTGTCTCTGGGAAACTCATGTTGGAATTCCCACAGGCAGATGTATTTGCGCCGTTTTGGCGGATACGTTGTTTTTTCCTGAGATGGGGGGTGATCTTCAGATTCCTCAATGTCAGGCTCCTGAGGGTTCTGGTGGCTGATTCCCGCTGATCTCCTCCGCTATCGATATCTTTTCCTTACACTCTTGTTCTTTCTTTATCTTATTTTTCTTTCTCTCTCTCAGGCACCAGGGAGCCCCGGCTTTCGTTGAGCCACAGTGGTTCATCTTTTTAATCCATGCAGAGGTCAGGTATAAGTTTAGCTGTCCTCAGTATCAGGTAAGCCTGCCCTCAGTGATGCATAGATTCCCATTCCGGCAACATGGCTGTGTCCTTTAACCCTACAACAACCCTGAGATTTGCGACATGCTCAGGGCCTTAATTCCCCTTTGAAGAGGAAAAAATACTTTAATTGGGCCCACTCCCAGCATCTTGATGTCCTCCTTCTACAAGAAACCCACTTTCCCGGGCAGTATAACCCTGGGTTAATTCACTCCAAATATCCCCAATTCTTTTTGGCTAATGCATTGGACAAGGCTAGGGGAGTGGGAGTCTTCTTAGCTAAGCATGTAACTTTTATACCCCAGAGAGAAATTAAAGACCCAGAGGGTAGGTTTATCCTCTTGACAGGGGCCATGGGGGGCTCAATTTATACATTTGTCTCCTACTATGCTCCGAACCAGGTCCAAGCAGGTTTCTTCCAATCAATGTTTAATCCCCTTTCTCCCCATCTTGAAGGGACTGTGATATTGGAAGGGGACTCGAATATGGCCTCAGATCATATTCTTGACAAGTCAGGAATAGGTCGCTCCCGTTTGCTTCGTCCTCCAAAGCATAGTCTGAAAGTCGCTAAGCTACTGCACTCATTGGGACTGGTGGATATTTGGAGGGAACTTAACCCTAGGGTGAGGGACTTCACTCACTACTCTGCCCCCACCAGAGCCTAGCAAGGATAGATCACATTTTTGTACCAGTCCATACTATCTCCTCGATCCCTAAAGCTTACATCAGAGACTCCCCCTTGTCAGACCATTCGTTGGTCATAATACAAGTTAAAGCTGATCTAGGCCAAAAGGGAAGACTGCATTGGCGCTTGAATGAAACATTATTAAATAACCCGGTCCATTGCACAATTCCAGAAAAAGATCTCAAAGAATACTTTCAGTTGAATGACAACGGGGAAGTCTCTCCCTCTATTCTCTGGGCAGCTCACAAAGGGGTGAAGAGAGGTAAGATTATACAGCTTTCAGCAAAACTCAGAAGGGAGAGGAGGTTTGATCTAGAGAATTTAGAGTGGGACTTTCAGGTCCTCTCTAAAGCCCACAAGAAGAACCCGACCCCTCAATTGAGGGCAAAGCTTGAAGCGGGCAGAGTAGCCCTAAACCTAGCGCTGACCATTAGTACTGAAAAACAAATTCAATGGTCCAAAGCCCACTTTCACCTGCAAAGGGATCAAATAGGCCCTAGGCTTGCTGCTAAGCTGTCCCCTAGGTTTCGGACCTTCTCATTTCCGAAAGTGAGGGACTCCTCAGGGGAAGTGACTCAGAATCCCCAACGAATTATGACCACATTCCGGAACTACTATGCTAGTCTTTATGTGTCTGGGAATACAGCCTCTCCACCCTCCCTTCCCTGGTTTTTAAATGGCATCTTGCTCCCCAAACTTATTAAGGAACATATAGAATCTCTTGAACAACCGGTCACTGAAGCAGAAATTCTGGGAGTGATCAAAAATCTCAAGAATGGCTCAGCCCCTGGCCCAGATGGGTTTTCCACAGGTTATTACAAAGCTTTTGGCCACACCATCACTCCCTATCTAGCGAAATTCTTTAATTCCCTTAGTGGGGCGTTCGCATTGCAAAATGAGGCCAATCTAGCCTATGTATCGGTTATACCCAAGCCCGGCAAAGACCATTCAAACGTTAGCAACTATAGGCCTATCTCATTAATCAATAATGACTTTAAAATGTTGACAAAAATTTTGGCCAATAGATTATCTAGGTTCATAGGTAACTATGTAAACAAAGACCAGGTAGGCTTTATCCCGGGTAGACAAGGCCCAGACCAGATCCGTAGAGCGGTGGATGTTATTTCTGTTCTAAATTCGGGTTGGGATGGGGGACCACGGCAGGACGGGTTTCTTCTTTCGGTGGATCTACAGCAGGCTTTTGACACAGTTGACTGGGGCTACCTGTTTGAAGTCCTCAGTAGATGGGGTTTCGGCCAAAAATTCCTTCAGACCCTCAGAGCCCTTTATTCAAATCCCAGTGCTCAGGTCAAACTCCAAAATTATTACTCGGATCCATTCAATATCGCCGGGCATTCCAATGGTGGACTAACAAAGGCTTATTCCGCATAGGGCGCTTTCTTACCTCCACGGATCCTATTTCTCTAGCGCATTGCATTAACAAATTAGATATGCCTCCCTCTGAAAAATTCCACTTCCAGCAAATACACCATTTCATTATCACTTTGTGGAAGTTCAGAAATGATTTCACAGGCATTACTCCCTACGAAAAATGGCGCTCCGAATTACAGGACCAAAGGGGAGGAATTTCACTGATCTATGCATCACTGATGGAATACCCACATAAACCTCCCTATGATTAAATGGGAAAGGGATCTAGATGTTAGCTGGGAGACGGATAAGTGGAGCTCCCTGTTCCGGAGATCTTTCAAGGGGATGGTCAACATAGCCTTGCGAGAGGCCAGCCTTAAAGTCTTTATGTGTTGGTATTTGGTCCCAACCCGATTGGCTGCTATGTACCCAAACTCGTCGGGCCTCTGTTTCAGAGAGTGCGGACTCTTGGGCTCCTTTATCCACACCTGGTGGGAATGCCCACGTATCAGAGGATTCTGGAATAGAATAGTTTCCTTGATCCGTAGGATCTCGGGACAGACAGTCCCCCAGAACTCAGAAATTGCACTTCTTAACATCAGGCCTGAGGGTCTCTTCAAACCCCTCTTCAGACTTACCCACTTCATTCTGCTGGGGGCTAAAATCACAATTGCCAAGGCCTGGAATTGACCCTCAGTGTCCTTTTCTGCTGCCAAACAAAAGGTCTCCTGGATCATGACCCAGGAGAAGTTGGCTAACATCATTTTGGACTCCTCCCCTATATTTGACCTTATATGGGATCCCTGGAAGAAGTATTTAAAATTACCCCCATGAACCACAGGCTATCGTTCTCTAGTTAAGCTCCCTGGTGCTTCCTACTGTGTTTCCTCTCTCCTTCGCTTAGACTTTTCTTCATCTCAATTCCCTCCCTTTATCTTTTTTTCTCTTATTCTTCTTTTTATTTTTTTTTACTCTGATCCACATTGGTTAGTCTGATGGTGTCGGATGAAGGTCGGCAGTGTCCTGCCCCATAATTGGGGAGGGAGATATGAGACGGCACCAACATTAGTGAATCAGGTCATCTACTTCAAAATAATAGTTTTCTCCTTTATTTTTTCTCTCTCTTTAAGTTTTATTAGACCATGGTATTGTTGCATATGGACCTCTGAGATGTGCTAGGCCCTCTTATAATTTATAAGGTATATCAGTTGTGCCTTCTGCATCAGTGCACTGGGAGATCCGCTCCCTCTTTGACATGGGAGTGATCGGAACCCCCCAGCCCACAGCTTGATCCCTGTCGGGGTGAAGCTGGGGGTTTGTGGTTGCTTCCTTCAAATCATGCTTAGCCCCAGTACTAATGTGAAAGTCATAACCACCATAATTACCTGTACGTTCTTGGCCCTGCGTGGCCAAGGAGCACTCACCTATAACTCCCAATGTGTTTTGGAATTTTGTTGTAATGTTTGTACTTCTTGTGAAATCCTTGTAATCCTTGTAAAACCTTTGAATGAAAAAAAAAATATAATAGAAAATAATAGAATATAATAAAACAAATAGAGAAGAATAGAATAAAAAAAATAGAATAGAAAGAATATAACCATTTCCCAAAATTCTAATAGAATCAATTCAAATTTTAATAGAATAGAAAAGAATAGATTAGAATTGAATAGAAAATAACAGAATAGTATAGAAAAAACAACATAATAGAATATAAAGAACATAACCATCTTCTGAAATTCAAATTTCGAATAGAATAAATTTGAATTTGAATAGAAAAGAATAGAATAAAATAGAATAGCATAGAGAATAAAATCTAATATAAAATAATATAATAGAATAAACAAATAGAGAAGAATGGAATAAAAAATAGAATAGAATAGAAACATTTCCCAAAATTCAAATAGAATCAATTCAAATTTGAATAGAATAGAAAAGAATAGATTAGAATTGAATAGAAAATAACAGAATAGTATAGAAAAAACAACAGAATGGAATATAAAGAACATAACCATCTTCTGAAATTCAAATTTCGAATAGAATAAATTTGAATTTGAATAGAAAAGAATAGAATAAAATAGAATAGAATAGGGAATAAAATATAATAGAAAATAATAGAATAGAATAAACAAATAGAGAAGAATAGAATAAAAAATTGAATAGAATATAACCATTCCCAAAATTCAAATAGAATCAATTCAAATTTCAATAGAAAAGATTTGATTAGAATAGGAAGATTGTTATGTTCTTTCTATTCTATTCAATTGTTTGTTTCTATACTTGTTATTTTCTATTCTATTCTAATCTATTCTATTATATTCAAGATCAAATTGATTCTATTTACATTTTGGGAAATGGTTATATTATTTCTATTCTATTGTTTTTTTTAATTCGCATTTCAGAAGGTTATATTCTATCTTATTCTATTTTTTTTTATTCTATTCTATTCTACGCATTTCTATTCTATTCTGTTCTTTTATTTTCTATTCTATTTTTCTGTGTTTTACTCTATTATATTCTATTCTTTTCTTCTGTTATATTCTTTTCTATGATTTTTTTCTATTCTATTCCTTTATTTTCTATTCTATTTTGTTTGTTTGAAAACAAATTGAAAACTATTTGAATTTGAAAACTACTCAGATTCTAAAACCTTTTTCGAATTTGAAAACTATTTTAATTCAAAAACAATTCAAAATTGATTTGAAAACTATTCAAATTGATTAGAATTCAGAAAATTAGAATCAATTTGAATATGAATAAACAAAACAAATTCCAAAAACTAGATAAACAAATTTAACTAAATTAATTCATGTAAATAATGAATTAAAATGAAACAAAATTTTTTCATTCTGCACTTGTCTACTGCTGACCACCAGTGGTGTGCCTTCAGGTGGGCCTCACAAATTTTCTACCTCTTATCTTGCAAGGTGGAGTTCTTCCTGGACTTGGCAGCAAGTAGTGGGGTCCAGGGAGCAAGTCCATTTACTGTTTGGATGAGTCTTGGAGAACTGCCATGGGGCGAAAGTCCTGCTTAGTGCTGACACTTTTAGGGGCACTTTTATTCACCTTATAGGCAATTTTAGACAGACTTAAGAAGGGTCCTTGTCAGGGTGGTATATGTCCAGAGGCAGTCTGGATTACTTCACCACTGCAGGGTCCTGTTTTGGATCCCCCGAGCAGGACTGAATCATTTGGAGTAAATACTGATGTGGTACAACCCATCAACTGAAGGGATTGTGATGGCACCTACTGCTAGCAGCACAGGGTACAGTAGAAAAGCCAGCCAGTGCTGATTCCTTTACGGTCCCTACCACTCACAGGAAGGATAAGGGTGAGGTTAACAGGTAAAGAATACAAGGAGGAGAAGGATGGGAACAGGTGAAACCATTTATTATCAATTAACTATGTTTACTCTTTTTAAATCATAATGACAACAGAAACTACCCAAATGACCCTGATCAAAAGTTTACATACCCCCGTTCTTAATACCTTGAATTGCCCCCTTTAACATCAATGACAGCTTGAAGTCTTTTGTAGTATTTGGGGATGAGACTATTTATCTTCTCAGATGGTAAAGCTGCCCATTCCTCTTGGCAAAAGGCCTCCAGTTCCTGAAAATTCTTGGGCTGTCTTGCATGAACTGCACGTTTGAGATCTCCCCAGAGTGGCTCAATGATATTGAGGTCAGGAGACTGAGATGGCCACTCCAGATTCACTTTATTCTGCTGTAGCCAATGACAGGTTGACTTGGCCTTGTGTTTTGGATCATTGTCATGTTGGAATATCCAAGTATGTCCCATGCACAGCTTCCTGGCTGATGAATGCAAATGTCCCTCCAGTATTTTTTTGATAACATACTGCATTCATTATCTTGCCATCAATTTTGACCAAATTTCCTGTGCCTTTGTAGCTCACACATCCCCAAAACATCAGTGATCCACCTCCGAGTTTCACAGGCTTTGTTGACTCCTCTCCAAATGTAGAGTTCATGCTTGTGACCAAAAAGCCCAATTTTGGTCTCTTAACTCCAAATGACTTTGTGCCAGAAGGTTTGAGGCTTGTCTCTGTGCTGTTTGGTGTATTGTAAGCAGGATACTTTGTGGCATTTGCATAGTGATGGCTTTCTACTGGCGACTCGACCATGCAGCCCATCTTAATTCAAGTACCTACTTATTGTGCAGCTTGAAACAGCCACACCACATGTTTTCAGAGAGTACTGACGTTATTTGTGGGTTTTTCTTTGCATCCTGAACAATTTTCCTGGCAGTTGTGGCTGAAATTTTAGTTGGTCTACCTGATCTTGGTTTAGATTCAACAGAACCCGTTATTTTCCACTTCTTGATTAGAGTTTGAATAATGGTGATTGGCATTCTCAATTCCTTGGAAATCTTTTTATATCCCTTTCCTGTTTTTATACAGTTCAAACAATTTGTTTGCTTTCCCCATGACTCAGAATCCAGAAAGGTCAATGCAGCACTGGATGAAAGATGCAAGGGTCTGTCAGGAGTCCAGAAACTCATTAACCTTTTATACACACACACTAATTACTAGCAAGCAGATCACAGGTGAGGATGGTTACCTTTAATAGCCATTCAAACCCCTTTGTGTCAACTTATGTGCATGTTATCAGGCCAAAATCACCAATGTATGTAAACTTTTGATCAGGGTCATTTGGGTAGTTTCTGTTGTCATTATGATTTAAAAAGATTAAACACAGTTGATTGATAATAAATGGCTTCAGCCAAACACTAACCATGAGTGAAAAAAATGATTGTATTCTCATTTATATTTTCAGAAAAATGGCCAAGAAATCATAACTTCTGCCAGTGTATGTAAACTTATGAGCACAACTGTACCTCTCACATTTTATAACTGGCTTCAGGCTTTTGCAATCCTGGGGAGCATTATTGGTGAGAAGTCACCAGGAAAATGCTCAGGCCTTTTTTGTTTTTAGACTTAATACTTGCAGCATATTGAACATGGGGGGAATGCCTGGCTCTGTCATGACGAACAGTTTTGTCAGCAGATGTCTGTATGTACATCCATCCCTTGATTGGGATCGTACAGACACCACCTTATAGTTATGATCAATGGCGGTTCCAGAAACTACTCATGAAGTAGCTAGTAACTTAATAGCTTCCCCATTGCTTCAGGCAAACATGGGCTTGAAGTGGGCAGAGAAATAGCGATGCGCCTGAAAAAGAGGACTCCAGTGAGCTTCACAATGATGCTACCCTGGTTAAATAGGTATTGTGATAGGGCAGTGATGGCGAACCCGTGGCACGCGTGCCACAGCCGGCACGCCAAACCCTCTTTGTGGGCACGCCAGGAGAAAAGCACACAGTGACACTGACCGGCCATCCATAGAAGCTGATACATCCACACTGTACTCCCCATCAAACTACATCTCCCACAGGTCTCTAGGTCCAGCAGTGATGTGACCGAGGTGGGCGTGAATGAGAAGAAGTGGCTCCCACAAGTCTCCGGGGGCCAGCGGTGACATGTCTGGGATGGGTGTGACAGAGAGAACATGGCTCCCATGTGGCTGGGATCAGGGGTGATGTGTGGGCGGGAATGAGCTGCCAGATTGGGAGACTCAAAGACACTGGAGACAGGTGAGATGTGGACATTGTGTGTAGATAAAATATCAGTTATTTCTGTGGTGTCCCGCTTCTTAGAGGCAGAGGCTCAAGCTGTTACTGTACATCCTGCTGACCGGAGCCATGCAATACCTGTACCACCTGCTGGTGGGTACCTTCCCCTTCAACTCCTTCCTGTCCAGTTTTACCTCCTTTATCCTAGCCCTGTGTGGGATCCAGATTAACCCCCAAAATAAAGGAGATTTCCTGGGAATCTCTCCAGAATGTGCCTTTGCAGATTTTCTCTTTGCCAATAGACTTGCTTGTCATAAACTTTGTTGGATGAAATTATTGTTTTTCTTCATTGAAAAAAAATGTACATTTTAAACAGCAGTCCTGGGAATTGTGCCCCATCATTGGTGAACAAAGTAAAAGGAATCTGCGCTTTGTGTCATAAACTCAATGCAAATCAGTGCATACCTCAAAAAAGTGGCAATATAGGCGAACATTGAGTTGTGAATCCAAATTCATCACAATGAATTAAATCTGTGTATAACTCAAAAATGTGATAATATAAAAAGGTATTAGGTTATGAATATAAATCAACATAAACCCAAATATCTTTACACAAAAGCATATAAATCCAAAAAAAAACAACACAAAGGTGAAAGCAAGAGTCCCGTGAACATGTGACAGTGTTCAGAAAGTCCAATTCTGTGTATTAAATTCCAGGTCTGCATGACCGCAACAAATATTCAAATGTATTCCTCCACCACACCAATTCAAAAGTGCGCGGTTCCTCCACCAGACAAATGTTCTCCCTACCAGAGCCACATGACCCTCTATTACGGGGGGTCAATAAGCGCTTGCGTGGATTTAGTTTTCCACACAGCCACAGATGATGAATTTTCCACCTCCAAACCTCATAAACGGTCCATGTAATAAGATGGAAAAAGGGCCACAATAGCGTGATACCATAAAAAACTTGTATTTATTAATAAAATATTGCACTTACAGGAAATTCGAAAGATCTGAGCATTGGATATCCGATCAATGTATGGACATGAAATCGCGGTGAGAACAGGAACAGCACTGCAGCTCTTTATATATTTTATAGATTATAAATCTCTATATTTTGGTCATTGGGCCTCATTATTGGTATCATTGGCAAACATTGTGCCCCATCATTGGTGTCAGTGGGCCTCATTATTGGTATCATTGGGAAACATAGTGCCCCATCTTTGGTGTAATTGGGAGGAATTGTGCCCCTTCATTGGTGTGAGTGGGGGTAATTATGCCCTATTGTTGGTATCAGTGGATAAAACAGTGACCCAAGGGCCAATTAAAAACAAGCAAAGAGCCACAGTTTGGAAACTAAAACCTCAGTGTTCAGGTTTAATTGAAGTGTTGGCACTTTGAAATAAATAAGTTGGTTTTGTGTTGCAGTTTGGGCACTCTGGTTCAAAAAGGTGCGCCATTACTGTGATAGGTGTGTGAGGGTAATGACTGACCTGCTCTATTATGGCGTTTTCTGAAGGATTTATCATCCCAGGTCTGCGGACTGTGTTGCAATACCCTGATATTTTCAGGGAGAAGTTGCAAAATTCTCACTGGGCAGGTTAGCAGCAGTAAAAAGTAAAATAAATAATAATTTAAAAAAAAAACGAAAGTGCCCCGTCCCCGCGAGCTTGCGTGCAGAAGCGAACGCATATTTAAGTCCCGCCCACATATGAAAACGGTGTTCAAACCACACATGTGAGGTATCACTGCGATCATTAGAGTGAGAGAAATAATTATTGAACTAGACCTCCTCTGTAACTCAAAACTGCTAACCTGTAGAATTTTTTAAACGTTGCCAATGGAGATTTTTAAGTTGCAAAGTTTGGCGCTATTCCGCGAGCTGACGCAATTTTGAAGAATGACATGTTGGGTATCATTTTACTCGGCATAACATTATCTTTCACAAAAAAATTGGCCAAACTTTACTGTTTTCTTATTTTTTAACTAAAAAAACTAAATTTATTTTAAAAAAAGCACGCTTGGAAGCCCGCTGCGCAAATACAGTGTGACATAAAGTTTTGCAATGACTGCCATTTTATTCTCTAGGGTGTTAGAAAAAAAAAATAATATATATATATAATGTTTGGGGGTTCTAAGTAATTTTAAAGCAAAAAACCTTCGGATCTGGTGTGGATTGTAAAGGGAACCCCCGTCCAAAATTTTAAAACGAAATTGCGTTGGGGCCCCCCCCAAAGTTCGTACCAGGCCCTTCAGGTCTGGTATGGATTTTAAGGGGGACCCCACATCAATTTTTTTTCAAAACGGTGTAGGGGTCCACCCACGGTCCAAACCAGATCCTTATCTGAACACATAGTCCTGGCATGGCAGGAGGGGGTGGGGATGAATGAGCACCCCCCTCCAAACCATACCAGGCCACATGCCTTCAACATGGGGAGGGTACTTTGGGGTGCCCATCAACATGGGGACAAGGTGTTTTGGGGGGACCTGAAAGTACCCTCCCCATAATAAGGGCATATGGCCTGGTATGGTTTGGAGGGGGGGCTCTCACTCTTCCCCACACTTCCTGCCATGCCAGGGCTGTGTGCTCGGATAAGGGTCTGGTTTGGATTTTGGGGGGACCCGACGCCATTTTTTAAAAATCCATACCAGACCTGAAGGGCCTGGTACAGACTTTAGAGGGACCCCTACACAAAATTTTGATGTGGGGTTCCTCTTAAAATCCATACCAGACCTGCAGAGCCTTGTTTGGACTTTTTAAAGTGTGTCGCGGGTCCCCCTTAACCACTTAAGGACAGAGCCTTCTTTCTGAGATTTGGTGTTTACAACTTAAAATTACTTAGAACCCCCAAACATTATATATATTTTTTCGAATACCCTAGAGAATAAAATGACGGCCGTTGCAATACTTTGTCACACCGTATTTGCGCAGCGATCTTAAAAGCGCAATTTTTGGGGAAAAAATTCTTTTTTTTGAATCAATAAATAAGACAGCAGTAAAGTTAGCCACGTTTTTTTTTTTATTTTCCGCCCGCTCGTGGAATGGCGACAAACTTTGGCACTTAAAAATCTCCGATCTCGGCGAACTGTAAACATTTCTACAGGTTACCAGTTTTGAGTTACAGAGAAGGTCTAGTGCTAGAACTATTGCTCTTGCACTAACAATCACGGCGATAACTCACATGTGTGGTTTAAACACAGTTTTCATATGTGGGTGGGACTTATGTATGCGTATTCATTTTTTTTATTTTTTCTTATTTATTTTACTTGTTATTTTTTATTTTTACACTGTCCATTTTTAAAAAAATGGCTCGCTTTTATTCCTATTACAAGGAATGTAAATATTCCTTGTAATAGAAAAAAGCATGACATGACCCCTTAAATATGAGATCTGGGGTCAAAAAGACCTCAGATCTCATATTTACACTAAAATGCAATAAAAAAAAAAATGACACTTGCAAAAAATAATTGTCTCCTTTAGCCACTTGCCGACCGTGTACAGCAGCCTTTCTCAACCTATTCAACACCGAAAAATCTGCAACTCATGATACACTAGTGCGATGGTCAGTGGGAAGAATGCTCCTTACACTTGTAGTCATTGGGAAGAATTACCCCCTTACAGATAGCTAAAAATATCAATGGTATCATTGGGAATTTATCTGAGAGGTAGAAATTGATCATTGCTCAAGGAACCCCTAGCAAGCTCTGGAGGAACCCTAGGATTCCACGGAACCCTGGTTGAGAAACCCTACTGTATAGTACAGTATATATATGGTGGCAAAGTGGCACATTCCCGCAAATCGCTGTTTATAAACTCCATGAGCGGGGCCGCGGGTCGGGGACTGTAAGTCCACCGGCGATCGCCTGTGAGAGAGCAAGAACAGGGAGCCGCTGATGTAAACATGTCGGTTCCCCGCTCTGTGTGGGGGAGACATGACAGATCTACTGACCCCTGTACTCAGGATTAGCGATGGGCTGAACACCCCCCGGTTCGGTTTGCACCAGAACATGTGAACAGACAAAAATTTGTCTGAACATTCGAACACCATCAAAGTCTATGGGACCTGAACATGAAAAATCAAAAGTGCTAATTTTAAAGGGTTATATGCAAGTTATTGCCATAAAAAGTGTATGGGGACCCGGGTCCTGCCCTAGGGGACATGTATCAATGAAAAAAAAAGTTTTCAAATTCATTGTTTTTTCAGGAGCAGTGATTTTAATAATGCTTAAAATTAAACATTAAAATTAAATATTCCTTTAAAATGTGCCTGAGGGGGGTCCCCTTAGTCTGCCTGTAAAAGGGCACAGCTCTGTGATGTTTACAACAGTGCCACCACAAAATGACATTTGTAAAGGAAAAACTGTCAATTAAAATTGCGGCTGTAATGTATTGCCGGCTCTTGGCAATATACAAAAAAACACTGAAAAATTTGCGTAGGGTCCCCCCCCCCCCAGTTCATAGCAGGCCCTTCAGGTCTGGTATGGATTTTCAGGGGAACTCCACGACAAAATTAAAAAAAATATGACATGGGCCCCCCTAAAATCCACACCAGACCCTTACCTGAGCATGCAACCTGGCACCCCCTCTTCCTGAACCGTACCAGGCTACATGCCCTCAACATTGGGAGTATGGGTGCTTTGGGGCAGGGGGGCTCTGCCCCACAACCCTGGGCTGTGGTTGTGAGGGTCTGCGGGTGGGGGCTTATCGGAATCTGGAAGCCCCCTTTAATAATGGGGCCCCAAATCCATGCCGCCCCCATGTGAATTAGTATCGGGTACATTGTACCCCTACTAATTCACCAAAAAGTGTCAAAAAAGAAAAAAAAACACAGGATACAATTAGGGACAAGTCCTTTATTAAAAAAGAAAAAAAAAGATAAGTGTCCCCATTCTAATACATCATCAATCATGGTGCATGGATGACGGACCAAAAAAAAAAAAAATCTGCATCAGCTCCCCCTCCATGGGAGGGCTCCCGCCGCCTGAGCTTGCTTTGTTTTGACAGTTTATTTGTAGTGAAGGGCGGGGCCACCCAATGACGTAATTGAGTGACCCGCCCCTCTGATGTCACATGGCGTCAGAAGAGGACGGGGTCACCCATATGTCACCGGGTGGCCCCGCCCTTCAGAATAAATAAACTATCAAAACAAAGCGAGCGCCGACGGCAGCAGCCCTCTCATGGAGGAGGAGCTGTGCACTATGCATTATGGGGCATTCGGTGGTGCCGAAGTCGCACCGAACACCCCATAATGTTATAAATTTGGGGATCGGGTGAACAACGGAAGTTCAGCCCAAACGTATGCTCGTGCCGAACCATTCGCCCATCACTACTCAGGATCAGTTACTGTAGATCTGTTATGCCCCTGGCAGCCCAACCCCCACACAGTTAACCCCTAGATCACCCCCTGCAGGTTAACCCCTTCCTGTCCAATGAAATTTACACAGTAATCAGTGGCTATTTTTAGCTATGATCACTGTATAAATGTCATTGGTCCCAAAAAAGTGTCAACATGCCCGCTGCAATATCATAGTCCCGATAAAAATCATGCCCGCTGATCACTACCATTACTAGTAAAAAAAAAAATTCAAATTCAAAATTGTCTCTGTTTTTTTGTTTATTTTTTGTGATCAAAAGTGACACAGAGGTAATCAAATACCACCAAAAGAAAGCTCTATTTGTGGAAAAAAATGGACTGCAATTTTGTTTGGGTTCGCACAACCGCGCAATTGTCAGTTAAAGCGACACAGTGCGGAATCCTTCCGGGACTGATGGGGTTAAGAGCAGGACATGACCCAGTCAAACAGGTGCAGAAAAATTGGGCCTTGAGTGTTGGTGGTGGCAGAACACTGTAACTCCTCGCAGTTACTCTTCTTGGGCACAGGAATGGGTCCTGCTGTTAATTTTTTTTTTTAATTGTTATTATATGTCCCTGTAAGACAATTACTCTTGTTGGGCTCAGGAATGGGCCCTGCTGTTGTAAATTATTTAAAAAATTGTAATGACATGCCCCAGTCAAACAGGTGCAGAAAAACTGGGCCTTGGGTGTTGGTGGTGGCAGAACACTGTAACCCCTCGCAGTTACTCTTCTTGGGCACAGGAATGGGTCCTGCTGTTAATTTTTTTAAAACAAAATTGTTATGATATGATCCTGTAAGACAGGTGCAGAAAAATACCCTAAATACAAAATATTGTTTGAAGCTAGCATCATCAGGATTCAGGACAGGAAGAACAGGATAGGCAGCATAGGCAGTCCTCAAGGGATCCTAGATCCCTAGCAAATTCTATCAGTTGCACCAACATCAGGGGCTTGATAGCTGCTGATCCAGGACTGATTCATTTTTATAAATGTGAGCCTATCAACCAAGTCTGTGGACAGGCGCACTCTTTGATCCATTACGAGCCAGCAGCACTGAATGTCTATTCAGAAAGCACGCTGGATGCAGGACAGGCCACTAGATCAACTGCATATTGAGCAAGTTCAGGCCAGTGGTCCATCCTCAAGACCCAGTAACTCAGTGGATGCTCAGTTGGAAAGATCTCCAAGTCTACTCTTGCCACTAGATATTCCTGCACCATATAATGCAGATGCTGACGATAGTTGCTTGAACCTATCAGCCCTGGGTGCTGAGGACTGAATAATTGTTTAAAGACATCGGTCAGCCGGTAACCTTCTCCACCGTTCTGCCTCTGATCGAACAAAGCCTCAGAAACACGTTGTCCAGCACCAGGACATGGTAACCTTGCACAAACTTTTCTTCAAGGTATCCTGAAGATGTTTAATCCTCTGCTCCCTCTGAGAAAGCAGGATGAGTTCTGCAACTTTACCCTTGTAACGTGGATCAAGAAGGGTTGCCAGCCAGTAATGATCCCTCTCCTTTATACCATAAATCCTATGGTGTTTTTGCAGGCTTTTCAAAATCAGAGAGTTCATGCAGCGTAAGTTTGAGGAGGCATGAGTGTCCTCTGGGTCACTGAGGATGTCATTATCAGGAACTACCTCCTCCCAGCCACGTACAACTCCTTGGGTTTCTGGGGACTTAATACCCTTAAAGACTGCTGCATGTTATCCTCCACATCCATGCTGACACATTCCTCCTCCTCTGTGTTTGATGGCTCTGCAGGAATGCTATCTGCATTAAAGGGGGCCGTGAGAGGAAAGGAAGTCCTCCTTTTCCTCCATGGGATTACTGGAAACATGTCCTGTGGTCTAATAAGACCAAGTTAAACTTATTTGGGTCAGATGGTGTCAAGCGTGTGTGGCGGCAACCAGGTGAAGAGTACAAAGACAAGTGTGTCTTGCCTACAGTCAAGCATGATGGTGGGAGTGTCATGGTCTGGGGCTGCATGAGTGCTGCTGGCACTGGGGAGCTACAGTTCATTGAAGAAACCATGAATGCTAACATGTACTGTATCATACTGAATCAGAGCATGATCCCCTCCCTTCAGAGACTAGGCCAACATGATAATGACCCCAAACGCACCTCCAAGACGACCATTGCCTTGCTAAAGAAGCTGAGGGTAAAAGTGTTGGACTGGCCAAGCATGTCTCCAGACCTAAACCCTATTGAGCATCCGTGGGGCATCCTCAAATGGAAGGTAGAGGAATGCAAGGTCTCTAACATCCACCAGCTCCGTGATGTCGTCATGGAGGAGTGGAAGAGGACTCCAGTGGCAACTTGTGAAGCTCTGGTGAACTCCATGCCCAAGAGGGTTAAGGCAGCGCTGGAAAACAATGGTGGACACACAAAATGTTGACACTTTGGGCCCAATTTAGACATTTTTACTTAGGGGTGTTCTCACTTTTGTTGCCAGCGGTTTAGACTATAATGGCTGTGTGTTGAGTTATTTTGAGGCGACAGCACATTTACACTGTTATACAAGCTGTACACTCACTACTTTACACTGTAGCAAAGTGTCATTTTTTTCAGTGTTGTCACATGAAAAGATATAATAAAATATTTACAAAAATGTGAGGGGTGTACTCACTTTTGTGAGATACTGTGAATACAATAATGTAAGGGAGCGCTGATATAAAGGTTTCCCCCTTATATAGGTAACCCCCCTTACTTTAGTGTTTTCTTTCTGTGGGAGGTCTTGTCACCAGAGTCCTCTCCACATTCCCAGAGTTCCCCTTTACATCAGAGACTGCAGGCTTCCCCCTTACAATGCAAGGGGGAACTCTGCGAACTCTGATGTAAAGGGCAATGATGCAGAGCCTGATGTAAGTGGGGACTCTGATGTAAAGGGGAGTGCAGTGGATTCTAATATAACTGGGGTCTCTGGTCACCAGAGCCCCCCCTTATATCAGAGTCCCCCTTTAAATCATGATTTGCAATGCTCCCTTTTATGTCAGAGTTCCCTTGCACTGTAAGGGGGATTCCTGCAGACTCTGATATATGGGGGGACTCTGTGCTGGCTGGCTTATTTTAACCTGACCTTCATGTAAATGGAGAAATATGTTTTTTGACTTTTGTTTAACTTAAACACATTGCTAATAGCTTTAGCTACATGCGTATGGCTTAAATATTGGTATTTGTGCTGAAAACAGCCATTTTATAATACACTCTTCAAATGTGCTTTAACATGCATGGTTTTACCTTTTGTGAACAAAAAAATAATGATGTTATGCTCTTGGGCTGATATAGTAATGCTATGGGGCTGGTATGAAATTATTTTCAGGCCTGGTTTTTCATTCCCAGTCCGGCCCTGCTTGCGGGTGTATTTCCATGATCCCCTCTTCTCCTGAATTCTTAATGGGTTCCCTCTGATTTTCGTATCCCCCTTTCTGGCTCCCTGTTTCCAGCTCCCAGGTTTCCCTGTACCTTTGGACTCCACATCCTCACGTACCATTAATATATTATGTCTCTTCCTGATGAACCGAGTATTCAAACTAACATTACAGCTTTCAGTGTTGCAAATGTCACCAACTATTTTCCCAGCTTTTGTTAGGGTGGAGTCTGCAAAGGGCACACACCCCAGAGGGCCAGTATCACACACAGGAGCCTCACTGTCCGCTAAATCCCCTGGTGTCACCCACTCTGCAGCCAGCTGTCCTCCCACCTGACCATTTCTAATTCTAACTGGATTTTTATCCCAAACTTGAACAGATGAGCTCTTGTCTAATCCACATACAGCTTTTACTGCAGTTCTCCTCCATGCCCTTGTCTCATCAGGTTTGTCACCTAAACCCGTTACTGAACTGGTGACACCTGTGTCTTGAAACACATCCATCTGAGCCCCGGTGCAGATTTCTGCTGTTTCCTGGTCCATGCTTGGCCCTTCCATCTCACGTGGTTTATCCGCTGGTGCAGCCAACGCGCCCTTAACCGACACCATAAGCTGACCAGCCTCACCGTGGACCATTGCAGCTGAAATGCTTTCCACCTGGCTGTTAGGAGGGGACACATCTGACATTTCTGACACCTTTACCATTTTTCTAGAGCCTCTTCCATATACCACTTTTAGAGGGAGTAATGCAGCATCAAACCTAGAGGCAACTTTTAACTCTAGCAATAAATTTAGCAATAATCCATTCCTGTCTTGTTTTCCTTTGATCTGTACAGTCTGCCATTCAGTGCTCCACCTAGTGGTACTCCGCAGTATCAGACCATCAGACTGTGGAAAAGACACACCAGTATCGCATGGCTGTACCTCCCAAAGTTCAAGCACCTCCTTGAGTGCTTTTGTTACAAACCAGCCCCTTGATTCCAGACCCAAATCCTTTCTGAGGAATTTCATGATCCTGGGAACACAGAGAGACACATTTTCTGCACCGTTTAATCGAAGCTCCTCCCAGCCGGGGGTAACCACAGCCCACTGCTCTACCAGAGTGCTGCCAGATGCTGTACTTATATCCAACTTCTCAGGCTCAGCAACAGTGAATTTACCAATGACAACATCACTTTGACACTCTAGATCAGGGTTTCTCAACCAGGGTTCCGTGGAACCCTAGGGTTCCTCAAGAGGTTGCTAGGGGTTCTTTGAGCAAAGAGCAATTTCTGCCTCTCAGATAAGCTCCCACTGACACCACTGATATTTTTAGCTATCTGTAAGGGGGGAATTCTTCCCAATGACCAAAAGTGTGAAGAGCATTCTTCCCACTGACCATCACACTAATGTATCATGTGTTGTAGATAAAGTAATTTTTTGCAGGGGTTGCCTGAGACCAGATCATTATTTCCAGGGTGGTTTCTCTGGGTTGGAAAGTTTGAGAAAGGCTGCTCTAGAACAACATGACATTTTAGAGTCATCTCTGCTGTGTGTTCACCCTTATCTGGTCCTTCTTTCTCTTGAGGGTTAACGTCTGCAGCAGCCACCACACTTTCAGCTACAGGCTGTTCAGCAGTCCCCCCTGCTGGCACAGAAGAGACAGTGTCCACCTTTTTGTGCATAAAAGCCTTCTCTATCAGGGAGATCATATTTTTATGCCAACTATCCCAATCCATTGTATGTGTGCTCCCTTCACCGATACTCCTCAGCATCAATCCATCTGCCCAAGGTAACACATACAAACAGACGGGCTTAGCAGCAGACTTATTACACACGTCATTGTGAATCATGTCAGATTTCGGCAATACAGATTTTAACACAACAGGTTGCAATACAGCACTTTCACCATCTTGCTCAGGTGGCGCTTCATAACCTCACACAGTTTTGCGTTTTCCACAAGTTGCATTAACCCATTATGTACCTGCACACTTTCGGTACTAGCAGAATATACTAACACATTCCCATAAAAAGGTGCAGTTCCACTCTGCCCCACCAGACATCGCAGTTGTCCAGGGCAACCTCCGCCTCCAATACAGGACATTTCCTGGAGATTTTTAGGGACAACTGTGCTGTTTTACCACCCGTTGCAATGGCAATGTCTCACCTTTAACAGCAGCTTTTGCTTTACAATAACCTGGGGTTTTCCCAACCGCAGCAGACTTTTCATTATGAACACTTTACAGCCTTTTTGCCTGTCCCAGCACACTACCCATTTGAGACTGGCAGACATGACATGAATACCCTTGCGGGAAGCACACCTAAGTGCAGGTTTGACTTTAACTCCTGCCTCCCCACTGTGCAGAAAAAAGTCAGTCTCAATGTCACATTTTGTTGCCCCACTATCTGCGGTCACTCTCACATCATGGGTAGTCTCATCACCAGTCTTTTCCAACATAAACTCAGCATTCCCAGACATAATTTCAGTAAAGACAGTCTTACCCATCGCAGTATTTGGGGTCCTCTGTTGCACTTTCACTGGCCAACTCTCCCTGGTGGCCATGGGATGAAACTGCAGCAGCCCTTTTAAACTCCTTAGCACCCCCTGCTGGCACATAAGGTACTTCCTCACTGTTGCTAGGAGTGACTGCAAACATTTCTGCACAGGAATCTGGGCCTGCAGAGCATGCCCCCACTCACTGCACCATAAACAGCACTCTTGTCTCTATGTCTTGTCAGGGCTTTGCACCTTGATAGCTGGTCTCCTTGCACCAGCATTGTTAGGGGCAACAGCATGCACTTCCCTTTTAAGTGAAGCAAAAAATAGTCTGCAATACTCTCCAGTAGGCTCACACCCTTGCTTCATCCTCACAGTGACTCCACAACACTTTTGTGCTGTTTAGCCAAAAAATGGAACACTGTCTTTTTAAGGCTTGTTTGTTTTCTCTTGCAGATTCTCCTCATCTGCACACACAGATTGTGCAGTCTCATGCACCAAAGCACAGTTCACGTAACAGCTGAACTCACTTTTTGCAGAGAACTGGATTGTGTCAAAAAGCACTCCTCCGATCTGCTATTTGCCTGGCTGCACTTCCACACACAGCCAACATGACACAAACTCGCTGTGGAGCAGGGACCCAGATTTCATAGTTTTTTGCCCAAAGCAATACCCCTACCACGTGTGGCACGGGATGTTCAGCTCTCATGGTAGATGCGTTTTTAGTGAGTTCATGCCAGGCAGGGTCTCTGTTTGAGGGCATGATAGTCCATGTTTATTAAAAGAAAGTTCAAAAGTCAAACAGTAATCTTCCCTCGCAGGGCATTCCAACACTGTAGTATACTTCAGCCTCCTGCTACTGGCATAAATCATAGTCAGCCGTCCTGGCTTACAAATGATATCTGATATTCAGTGGTCCTGGCTTACAAATGATATCTGATATTCAGCCATCCTGGCTTACAAATGATAGATAGCCCACCTGGCTAATAACTGTAGTCAGCCCTCATGGCTGATAAGCGATCAGAGTCTGCATGATCTCGGGTCACCTCTGCCTCCTCACAGATGTGGTTGACCAGACTGCCTCCTGCAGCCTTAGAGCCCTAGAGACTGCCTGTCTCCCTCTCTGGATCTGTCTCCCAGTGTGTGACACAGAACCCTGGTCCTGACTCTCTTATCAGGCCCCTACCCAGCTGGATAATCAGTCCCAGTAGGTCACAAAATCCGGACGCAGAACTGGGGCTCCAGGTTCCAAAATGAGGAAAGTGAAAAGCCAGTTTCCTTCCAAATGTGCAAATCCCCTGGAGCCCCTCAACCTGCCAGGTTGAGAATCCCGGGTCAACCTCCTGCTGGGGTACCACAATATATAGTATGTTGTATATGTTCCAACTCTGCAGTATAGGTATTCTTGTGCCACTCTCTCTAATCTGCTACATATGTTTCTGGTGGCATCCAAGTATTGGTGTAAGTATATGAGATGTGGTTGCTATAGGTGAAGAGCAGTATAGCCTAAACAAGTGTTCTAAACATGAAATACTTTGCTATTCATAGGTAAACCCATGCAACATGGTAGTTTATGACACATAAAAATAATAATTGCAAATAAATTGCTTTCATATTTTGTTTCACAAAAGATTATACTGTTCATGACTACAGATAGTTGCAAGAAATGTTTTATTTAGCACATAGATACAAAGTTTTCTATCAAAAAACAGTACAGCAGTGGATGTGTGATGTGTGAAAGTATCCATTCTGCTTCCATAATTTGATCACATTAGCAAAAGTGCCAGCTGTTTTAGTAGATTTGTTTTAAATCATGGAACAGTTTTTTTTAAATTGGTAAAATAAAAGTGTGTTTCATTATAAAATCTAACTTTATTTTATTCTCGTATAATATCAGTCGAACATTGCATTTTTTATGCTTTATTTTTTTTTGGGGGGGGGGGGGGGCTAAAGGTACTAAATTTT
>BLSH010045815.1:104527-118563 GCA_018402905.1 Glandirana rugosa | reverse complement strand
GGGGGGGGGGGGCTAATATGTTATTGGGAAGATAAAAAAAGATTAAAAAATTAAAAATGCAAATCGCTGCAAAATCACAGCAAAATGCACTACGTTTTTCTGCAGCTTCTCCATTGAAGTCTTTGGCTGGATTCACACCTATGCATTTTTAGTGCCTTTTGCATTGTGCAGATTTGCACTACAGAACGTGTTCCATAGGAAACCATGGTTAATGGACTGTAGTGCAAATCTGCAAAATGCCAAAATCACTAAAAATGCATAGGTGCAAATACAGCCTATCGAACCAGAAAGCAAAAAAGCATAGTTTTGCATTTAAAAAAGTCCCTGACCCTTTCCAAAAATGCAGTGGCTGAAAAAAACATAAATGTGAACGTGTTCCATAGGAAACCATGTTAACCACTTCCTTACTGGGCACTTAAACCCCCCTCCTGCCCAGACCAATTTTAGGCTTTCGGCGCTGTCACAATTTGAATGACAATTGCGCGGTCGTGCAACGTTGTACCCAAACAACATTTTTATCATTTTTTCCCACAAATAGAGCTTTCTTTTGGTGGTATTTGATCACCTCTGCGGCTTTTATTTTTTGCGCTATAAACAAACAAAGAGCGACGATTTTGAAAAAAGAACAATATTTTTTGACCGATATATATTCTTCTACATATTTTTGGTAAAAAAAATCACAATCAGCGTATTTTGATTGGTTTGTGCAAAAGTAATTGCGTCTACAAACTGTGTAAATTAATTTATTGTGTTTTTACTATTTATTTTTTTTACTAGTAATGGTGGCGATCTGTGATTTTTATCGGGACTGCGATATTGCAGTGGACATGTCGGACATTTTTGACACATTTTTGGGACCAATGACATTTATACAGCGATCAGAAATGTAAATGTCCACTGATTACTGTATAAATGTCATTGGCAGTGAAGGGGTTAACCTGCAGGGGGCAGTGAAGGGGTTAAGTGTGTTCCCTGGGTGTGTTCTAACTGTGTGGGGGCTGGGCTAGTCGGGACATAACAGATCTAACTGATCCCAGTGACAGGGATCAGTAGATCTGCTATGTCCCATTCACAGAATGGAGAACCACCGTGTTTACATCGGCGGTTCCCCTCTCTGCAGCTGCCAATTGTGATCGGCGGGTCTCGGGTGGACATAGAGTCCGCCCGACCTGCGGGCACACCCACGCAGCGTGTGGCGGCCATGAGAGCGTGCCACCGCAGGCTGCGAGTGCGCGCGGGGAGCGTGCACAAAGGAGGACGTCCATAGACGTCCTCCAGGCATTTCAGAGCCGCGCTGTAGCCGTCTTTTGCCTATAGCGCAGATCTGAACTAGTTAAATGAACTGTAGTGTGTTTCTGCAAAAAGCACTAAAAATGAATAGGTGTGAAAAAGAGGCTAAAAAATGCATAGGTGTGAATGGAGCCTTAGATTTAACATAGGGGTTAGGAAAATGAAACCATAATGGGAAGAATCTGTTATTTAGAGTTGGGATTTTATCAGAGTGGAAATGAGTTTCCCTGAACAGTAGTATTAGAGATCTGGTCTCATGAAAATGGTATAACTCCAGATTCATGTAGAATGAATTACCGGGCTAAATAAAATCCCTCCTACATGAGTAAAGTGCAAGAATGCTGCTGCTTTAAAATAAAATGCAAAAAAAAATGTAAAACTTTAAATTGATTCATTTTCAGCAGCGCAAAAATATACAATTATAAAGTGCATCAGTGTTGTAAAAAAATGTCCAATGCTATATAAATCAAACACATGAAAGAGCAAGTGCTCAAAAAGTCCAAAGAGTGAATCACATGACCACCAATCGTGGTAAGACTAGAGGTTGGGCGTATTAAGGTGGATATGGCGCTGCTCTGTGAATTTATAAATTATAAATTACTGGAGGGTGTTAAATATTGGATATAATTCTCAGCATACCGGTAAATATTCCATAAAAATGTCTTGAGACCTAAGATGAATTAATATATATAGTGTGTGTAAAAAATCAAGTAATAGTGTGGTATTATTGTTCGATTCTGGTGTATAACAATCTGATAATAATATAATGATATTGGAAAAGAGAAATGAATAGATCAATAAATATCAGGAAAAAATGTGAATCATGTGACAAAATGCGTCGTAAAAAATCAGAAATTGATCAGATAACGTGCCTAATAAGACCATAAATACTTATATGACTTGTATTATATAATTGAGAATGACATATTAAACAATATAAATAACGTGCAAATGTGCAAAATATAGGTAAAGTGCAAAAAGCCAAACAAGTGCTGTCAAAAGGCTTGCTGTGTAACAGTCTCTGAAATATTTAAATACACTGGAGGTGTCTTAATTTCACGCAAATGTGTTGACAATTCCTCTAGAAGTGCAATGTAGCTGTGACATGCATATCCACTCCACTCTGTGCATCTGGTGTTCCCCTCTTTCTCTAAAAACATGTGGCCACTCACCAGAAAACGTTCCCCACTAAAGGGGTGCACGTTTGGTAGAATTCCACAAAAGCCTGCTGTACTCCACTGTCAATGATGTTTCCCCCTGGCGGGGTGCTCACGAAGCCAGTACACCTTTCTCCCCTCCGTTTAGGTTTTTGATCATGCAAAATAAGACAGTATCTTGCGCAATATTGCTACTTTTATTGTAATACCAAGACAAGTAAAAACTTACATATCAGCATGTAGACACGAGCGTGTACATTCTATACGGGATATCCGCCGTGTTCCCTGCAATCCACGGCCCGAAAATCGGAAGTGACGTATAGGCCCTGTAAATGAAAAAAAAGAAGAAAAATTAACCAATATGAATATTGTTAACTCTATCCTCCTTAAAGAGAGGTAAACAGGGAAAAACAAACAAACCTTAAAGTGATTGTAAAGGTTCTTTTTTTTTCTTTAAATAACAAACATGTCATACTTACCAGCTCTGTGCAAGGGTTTTGCACAGAGCGGCCTATCCTCAGCAGCGCTCCTGGCTCCTACTTTTCACCGGGTGCCCCTTCGGAGAGGTGCTTTCCATGGAGGCTCCTGTGCAGGTGCTCTCTCGAGTCCTGCTGCTGCGTATATTTTCATAGACAGCAGGACTCGCCCCCGCCCCCCCAGCTCTTGTGTCACTGGATTTTATTGACAGCAGAGGGAGCCAATGGCTCCTGCTCCTATCAATCTATTCAATGAGGACCCGAGACAGCGGCTGGATTTGCTGGGCTCAGGTAAGTAAAAGGGGGGCTCTGGGGGGGCAACTTCAGCACAGGAGGTTTTTCACCGTAATGCATAGAATGCATTAGGGTGAAAAATCTAGAGACTTTACAATGCTTCACAACTATTCACCTACGCCTTCTGAAAGAACCCCCAGACTTCACTCAGGCATCCAAAGAGAACCCATCCAACTCTGTGGTCCCCTGGGGTGGGAGAGCCCCAAAAGCCAGTACTAGACTAAGGAATCTTCATGGTAGATGAGGTTATGTACTGTGTATTAAATTATAAAAATTATGTAATCAAAAAATAATTAAGGCCACACACACATACTATACTTTAAATATGCCCATGATGGGCATAACCATGCATAATTGATCAACCCAAATGAAGGGACAGATCAAAAAATCTCACCCAAAATCTTCAAAACCATCTGTGCAGCCATAGAGAGGCTTGTCTCTGCCCCCCATCTCAACAGTAGGTAGCAGTGAGGACAGAACTCCTCCTACAGATACTGCACCTCTCTGTGCAGCCACAGCACCCCCTTATCTCCACCTACCCTGATCTCAACATTCAGCAGGCTCCAGCAACTCACTCCAGCCATCCTCTAGTCCTCCTCCAGACCCTGCACTTTCTTCTTTCCAGCTCCGCCTCAGCTTCTTTCCAGCAGCAGCACAAGGTTAGAGGGGTGCATTTTGATGTAAAAGAGGATGGGGGGATTTTAAACTTCTGATAGTGGGGGGGATCTCTTGACATCTGATATTAAGGGGAGTGGGTTGTTCTGAACATCTGCTCATAATTATTATGAGAATAATGCAATTCTATTCCAGTTTCACGCCGCTGGTATCATCCAGAAGAAACTTTACTGGAGACTGCTTAGAAACTTAGACTGCTTATCTTTCAAAAGTGTTTCCCAGTGCTAAATCTTTAATCTAAATTCTAAATTGCTGCATTTGTACATTTTAAAACCAATATAAAGTAATAGAAGTGGTAAAAAAAGCCCTTGTTGATTTATTTAACCCTTTTTTGGTTAAGTCTCCTTTAAGGGGGTGTGACAGGGGCGTGTCCTATGCCTACATACATTTTCTAGTAGGTGTCCCTAGTTCTCATCTCAAAATGTTGGGAGGTATGTGAAACCCTCAGATCAGATTAATCAATTATCTTTTTTTCTGTGATGACAGGCCCAAGTCCATTCCATCACACCTTATTACCACTAGTCCAGCCATGGAAACAGAAAGTTTGGAATTAAAGGGAACCCATTCACTGGTGCAATCTTCATAAGATTTCTTTGTCAGACTGTGTGTAGACCCAGCACATAAATGGCTAATGCAGCAGCTGCTGCACACTACCACAGGTATAACACCTTATGAAGATTGCACTAGTAAATAGGTTCCCTTTAATTCCAAACTTTCTGCTTCCATAGTTGGTAGGAAATTCCCAATAAAATATTCTGAAATACAAAGTGTACATAATGATGCTGAGCTTGTTGGAGCAAGCTCCTCTTTCAATTACATCATATCTGGATTCTGGAGACAGTAAGAACAGGTGGATTGAGATCAGGGGTGGACTTCCTGAGAATCCAGGGTCAGTAGCGGCCCAGTCATGGACATTCCTGGCCTGTTGACGGCAAGGGTGGGGCAGCATAGCCCTCAAATCCCACTGAGCCAAACTCTGTGCAGACGGTGGCATCCTAGGGGTGCGGCAGGATGACAGTTCCCAGATCCAGGTACCATCTGCACATGGCGAGCAGGCAGCCCTGGAGATGAAGGCTACAGGGAAGGTGAGCAGCAAGTGTGGCCAGGACAAAGAGCCCGGCAGGGAGATGATCTCTGCCACCTCCCTGACCCCAAAGTGACGACCAGCAGCAGGCTCAGCATCAACAGCACCTCCCAGAGCATGGACTTTCTGGACTCCTTCTCCAACCTCCTCTCAACTACCAGTTCCGACATCAACAGAGACAGCAATCCAGAGAACAGAGAACAGGCTGACTGGGAGCTCAGAGGACAAGGACAGCAGTGGGCGCAGGCAGCCAGGGACCGCTATCTGGAACAGCCTGTCTATCACATAAAATGGAAGGAGCAGAGCACCCCCATTGTCACCCAGAATGAGAACAGGCCCTGCCCACTGCTGTCCATTATGAACATCCCATAGCTGGAATGGAAGGTACCAGGCATCAGACACACCTACCTGCAGACAGGGACAGGGAGGGATAGGGAGGGACAGGGCTAGGTGTGCAGCGCAGGGACTGCAGACAGGATCAGGGCTAGGGGTCTCTCTTACTGTCCCTTTCTCCCCCTTACCCTCTCTCACCCCCTATCTCTTTCAACCTCTCTAACCCCCCTCTTTCACCCTCTCTCACCCTATATCTATCTTACCCTCTCTCTCTCTCTCTCTCACAACCCCCTCTCTCTCACACACTAGAAATGTGCAGAGCGAAAACATTTGTTTTGTTTAGTTTGTTTTGATTCATTATTTACATAAGTTTGTTTAGTTAGATTTGTTTCATTCGTTTAATGCATTTACGGAAATAATTTTGTTTATTCCTTTTTGAATTGATTAGCAAAGTTTTTGAATCAATTAGAAAAGTTTTCAAATCAATTTTGAATAGTTTTCGAATTTGAAAAGTTTTCGAATTCGAATCGTTTTCAAATTGTTTTCCAATTTCCACAGAGAATGGGGTGGAGTGGAAAGTGGAGGAATAGAATGGAAAAAGATAGAATACAAAAGAAGGGAATATAACAGAAAATGAAAGAATATAATGTGGTGGAGTGGAATAGTGCTGGTTTACTCTGTTGTATTCTATTCTTTTGTTTTCTGTTATATTCTTTTCTAGTCTGTTTTTTTCTGTTCTATTCCTTTGTTTTCTAATTTTTTTGTTCTCTTTGGAAATTGGAAAACTATTCAAATTCAAGGATTTTTTTTATTCAAATGTGAAAACTATGAAAAAGGAGAAGAAACGGAATGGGGCTGTGGGATTTTGATGGTACCACAACAGGCTTACACACTTGAGTTTAAAATTATAACATTTTATTGAGATACAGACTTTTTATACATAAAACATTTCCATCTTAAAAACAGCCTGATATTATTACCAAATGTACAGTTCGTCCCCACAAGAAGGGGAGGAGCTAATTCAAATTCTCACTGGATAATCATATATGCTTCCCGACATGTTTTGCGGGATAACCGCTTCTTCAAGGGAGTTTGCACATTTCTTTTCCAGACTACAAAGCATAGATAAGATAATAACACCTGTTAATGTTTTCATATAATTAAGCAAATAAAGAGAGGGAGAGAGAAAACAGAGAAAAAATACATCAAAAATAATTGATGACCACATCTGCACACATATAAATTTTCTTTTATTGGGCCGTTGTTTTTGTACCTGGCTCTCTGTGGAGCAGGCAGTTCGGAGATAATTTCCCATTTATGGAAGAGTTGCAGGCCTTCTTCAACGTTAGTAATGCAATGTTTGATCCCATTCCTGGTGAACATAATTTTAGTAGGAAATCCACACTGGTAAGGGATCTTGTGTTTGTTGAGCAGCTCAGCTGTTTTCGTAGTTGCCGCGTGTATTGTGACAGGTCAGCATATAGTTGTAGCCTAGCGTATGGACCTGGTAACTGCCCTAATTGCCTTGACTTTCTCAGTAGTCAGTCCTTAGTTTGAAAAAATACATTTTCATTAGGACATCTCTAGGGACCTAATCTGGGAGATGAGGAGGTTTTGGGAGGCGGTGTATACAGTCAATCGTTGTTTCTATGGGAGTAAGAGGTGGTGGGGTTTATCCCCCAAACATATCAGTTTTAAAACAGCCTGCTGTCATTTCCCCCTGGATGTGCTGATGTTGGTGGTGAAGGTGTTATGCTGAGCGGATGAGTGGGTGGTTGAGGAGGAGGAAGCGCAGTAGGAGGAGGAGGCAACAGGAGGCAAAGAGAAATGCCCTGCAATCCTCGGTGGTGGAAGGACATGCGCCAAATGGCTAGCCGGATCAGGCCCACCCGCCACTACATTTGCCCAGTGTGCAGTTAGCGAGTTATAGCGTCCCTGCCCGTGCATACTGGTCCATGTATCAGTGGTTATGTGGACCTTGCCACAGATGGCGTTGCGCAGTGCACACTTGATCTTGTCCCCGACTTGTTTGTGAAGGGAAAAGTTGTGGCGGCTGGGAACCACGTACTGTGGGACAGCCCCCGCCATCAGGTTTTTGAAACTGTCCTTGTCCATCAGACAGAATGACAACATTTCAAAGGCCAGGAATTTTGAAATGCTGGCATTCAGGGCCAGGGATCATGGGTGGGTAGGGGGGTACTTCCTCTTTCTCTCCAGTGTTTGGAGATGGAGAGCTGTAAGCTTCCATGGGACCATGTGGAAATGCTTGGGGACGGTGGCGGACATGGTGGCGTTGCTGTCATATCGTCTGTTTGCTGGGTGGCAGGTGAGGCAGCAGCAGAAGAGGAAGCAGGAGGAGGCCGAGACCTTTCTTGGATTTTGAGGTAATTATTCCAATGCAGCTTGTGCCTTGAATTTATATGCCTGGTCATGGGGGTTGTACTCAGGTTGAGAACATTTATGGCCCGGCTCAGGCTATCATTGCACAGCTTGCAAACCACTCGTGTCTTGTCGTCAGCACATTGTCTGAAGAACTGCCACGCGGGGGAACGCCTTTGAGCTGCCTTTGGTGTGCTAGGTCCCTGGATGCGGTGGGTAGTAGCAGGCCTACTGTCTAGGGGACGCTTGCTCTGCTTTTGCAACCGGCTTCCTCTTTTGCTGTGCTGGTGCCTCTGTGCGACCACCACCTCTTCCTCCAAACTCCACATGTCACTCGCATGACCCTCATTCCATGTGGGGTCTAGGACCTCATCATCCTCCACATCATCTTCCACCCACTCTTCACCACTGCCCTCCTTGTCAGTCTGCACACTGAGGCAAGCTGTAGCAGTTGGCACCTGTGTTTCGTCATCATCAGAAATGTGCTGCGCTGGTGTTTTCATGTCCTCATTCTGCAACAGAAGTGGTTGGGCATCAGTGCAATCAATGTCTTCCACTTCTGGGGCAGCGCTATGTGGATGGCCCACGGAAGGCACGCTAGGAGAGTCATCAAAAAGCATAAGAGTCTCTTGCAGGACTTGGGGCTCAGACTGCTTGGCTAATTTACAAGGGGCTGAGGTGAAAGACAGATGGCCATTGTGTTCAGGTGCCAACTCTGAGCTTTCATCAAGGGACCGGGAGGGAGACAATGTGAAGGAACTGGAGGCATTGTCAGCCACCCAATCTACTATCGCCTGTACTTGTGCTGGCCTCACCAATCGTTGAGGGGCATTCGGGCCCACCATATACCGGTGAAGGTTCTGTTGGCTACCTGAGGAAGGTGTTTCCCTTGTGCGTGTAGCTGGCACACCTCAACCACGTCCTCCCCTTCCAACAGGAGGTTCACCAACACCACCAACACCAGCAGCACCAGCATCACCAGCATCACCAGCAGCACCATGACCACGTCCCTTATTTGCTCTCCTCATTGGGCCCGCAAATGTACTATGTAGCCCTATGTAAGTATTTATTAATACCAATTAATACCTTTTTTTTGGAAAACACCAACGTAACCGGACTTTTTATTTTGGTACAAGAAATGCACTGCTCACACCAACAGCTGGAAGCTCTCGCTTTAGAACTAGGAGATAATTTGTGAACAATAAATAATCTGTCACATACAGCAACAGCTGGAACCTGGCCCTATAGGAGTAGGCAATGGTTTTTGAACAATAATCTGTCCCTCTAAGCAACAGCTGGAAACTCTCCCTTTAGAACTAGTAGATGATTTTTGAACAATAATGTGTAACTTACAGCAACAGCTGGCCCTATAGGAGTAGGCAATGATTTTTGTACAATAATCTGTCCCTCTAAGCAGAAGCCTCTATCCTAGTGCAGTCAGATCGCTTAAAGCAGCAGTATGTGAAATCTCAAATTACTCCCACAATCTGATCGTTGAGTATGATTGCACAATCTGATCATTGTGTACGATCGTAACGATCGTTGTGTTAGGCAGGGTTTGATCTGCAATGTGTCACTCAAAGCAGCAGTATGTGAAATCTCAAATTACTCCAACAATCTGATCGTTGTGTACGATCGTAACGATCGTTGTGTTAGGCAGAGTTTGATCTGCAATCTGCAACTCAAAGCAGCAGTATGTGAAATCTCAAATTTCTACAATCTATCCCTCAGAGCAACAGCAGTAGTAATCTCAGGATGCAGGATCAGATGTTAAAATGTCTGCAATCTCTCCCTGACAAAAACGTGGACAGCTTCCTCTCCCTACACTAATCCAAGAGCATGTGACATGCCGCACTGTGACTCCAGCTTATAAAGAGGCTGGGTCACATGATGCACTGGCCAATCACAGCCATGCCATTAGTAGGCATGGCTGTGATGGCTTCTAAGGGCAAACCAGTGAAACGCTTGTTGATTGGCTGCCCTTCAGCTATTCAACATGCGTGATCAACTACCAGAACCCAGAACCCGAACGTTTTTTGAAATGTCCGTGTTCGGGTCCGGGTCCCGGACACCCGAAAGTTCGGTACAGACCCGAACGTTACAGTCTGGGTTCGCTCAACACTATTAATAAGACAGCTTGCTGTAGCAAATGCTAATCAGCAACAAACGAATGCTAGTCTACAACAAGCAAACGCTAATCAGCAGCGAGCTCTCCAGCAAAGTATGGAAGCACAGCAAAAATCTGAGGCTCGCTTAATTGAGCTGTTGCAGAAGCAAGAGCAGAGACTTCAACAGCAAATGGATGCCATAACACAACATTGTCCGCAGACCAGTGAGGCAAGTGGTTCCAGTAATACACCATCATTTTGTGTGAGCCGTTTATTGCCAAAAATGACTGGAGAGGATGATCCTGAAGTGTTTCTGACTACATTTGAAAGGACTTCAGAAAGAGAAAAGTGGCCTAAGGAACAGTGGTCTGGATTGGTGGCTCCTCTATTAGCTGGGAAATCGCAGAAAGCATATTATGACTTAGAGCCGGACCAAGCAAAAGACTATGTTGTACTAAAAACAGACATATTGGCACGGCTGGGTGTCACCCTGGCTGTCCGGGTTCAGTGTGTGCATAACTGGACTTTCCAACTTGAAAAGCCCCCCCCAGGTCACAAATGTATGATCTCATTCACCTGGGCAGGAAGTGGCTGCAACCTGAAACTCTGACAGCACCAAAGGTTGTGGAACGTGTGGTAATGGATTGGTTCCTGAGGTCTTTACCTACTGCTATCCAAAAGTGGGTAAACCATGGAAACCCAGATACGGCCGACAAGCTTGTGGATCTGGTAGAGAGGTACTTGGCTACAGAGAACCTGACCGCCTCTCCCAGGGACTCACGGACTTTCCACCCTAAGACCAGACCATCCTCAGCGGCGGGTAAGATGACTTCAAGGGGTAAGGGTGGAGAGAGTGAGAGGACGGTAAGTTTGCATAATCTATGGCGACTGCAGTCAAAGTCACAGGAAGCAGTGAAAAAGTTTATTCGTTATCGTTGCCAACAAGAGGGACATATTGCAGCCAATTGCCCAGTTGTGGATGAGCCTATGGAATGTGACTATTTAAGAGACAGACATCAGTCGCTATTTGCGACAGTTGCATGCACTGCCACTTGGGGAACTGAAAAACATTTATGCAAAATGTGTATTAATGATAAAAATGTTGTTGTGTTGCTAGATTCAAGTAGTCTGGTAACATTGATCAAAGCTGAATTAGTTACTACAGAGATCTCTAGGAATAACAAGGTGGCTGGGCTGTTATTTGTGTACATGGGGATACCAGAGAGTATCCTGTGGTTAAAAAAGGTGGTTTTTGAGACCCCCAAAGGTAACCTATCTCATCAGGTGGGGTTGGTGCCTCACTTACCAAATGATGCTATTGTGGGGAGGGATTTTCCAAAATTCTGGGAACTCTGGGATGGTCCTGAACCCCCCACAGAAGCCCCTAGAGGCCAGGAAGAGGAATCCCAGGTATCCTCTGAGAATGGTGAGACTTCTCCAGATTTTCCCTTGTCGGTGTTGGCAGGAGAGACTCGGGAAACTGGGGAGGAACCAACATCTTCAGATGAAAACATGCCGTCTGTAGAGTCCTCTGATTTAGAGGTTCACAGGGAAAATTGTGCCACAGAACAGGTAAAAGACCCCATCCTGATAAAGGCTCAGGAAAATGTGGTAAAGATAGATGCTGAATTAGTGTACCCAGATCAGTCTTGCAGTTACCCATACTTTATGGTGGAAAGGGATCTGTTGTATCGGGTTGCCTAAAAGGCGATTGAAACCATTGAAAAAAGAGAAGGAAGGGAGGCTCACCTAAGTGTAGTTTAAAAAGTATTTAATTCACACGCATAACAGCACACTTACAGGAAGCGTAGTAAAAAAGGCATGTCCGTCGGGTAATGTCCAGCAGGCTTGCATCTGCAGGTGGAGGTCCAGTCCAGGGGGAGTGGGGGATCCGGGCTGTATCCAAGGGGCTGCCTAATGTCTGCAGGGGGGCTGTCAGCCAGCGACCTGGGCAAACACAGTGGAACGAGGCTCCGGCCTCCGAGACTGGAAATGCATCAGCGGAAGGGACCCGCGAACCGGAAGGTAAACAAGGCTACGCGCTCGGAGCACCAACAGCTCCTTCTAATGGCCTGGATGCACACTAGCAGTGTGCCTATTTAAGTAGTGGATGTAATGGGTGGAGAGCTAGAGGGCTGGGGACACCCAGCTTACGATTGGAAGAAGGACATGTCATAAATACATGCATAAATTACAACGTAAAACGTCATGTGCAATACCGAGTATATATATAAAAATCTGTGTACAAAATTCAAGATGCAACAGTATCTTAGTTCTGTCTATAGAAACTGAAGGAAGGAGGGTAGAAATAGAAATGGGAGAAAAGCGAAAAGGAAGGAGTGTGAAGATAATAAAAATAAAAAGTAAAAATGAAAATAAAAACAACAATAAAAATAAAATCTGATAAAAATAAAAAATATAAACAAGAAGGGGAAAAAATATATATATGAGTTTGAAAAAAAAAAAAATTTATATATATATATATATATATATATATATATGAAATGTATAAAAAAAAATCTGTCCATATATATATATATATATATATATATATATATATATATGTCAAGGGAGAGATGGAGAAATATGCAAGAGGAATGGAGACATGTGATCTTAATTTACTTACTTGTTTGGATGACGTAAAAGTGGAAAGAGGGGATCCTGACATACCTGCTCCCCGTGGGGTGATGTGAAAAAAGGGAAGGGGAAGGTGCTGGGAAGGAAGGAAAGGGTGCTGTGAAAAAAGGGGGGCAGAAAAGGAAGAAAGATAAAAAAGGTAAATACAAGCAGAAAAGGCAATCCAACAGTGTATTAATAAAACATATATTTATAATAAAACATGAGTCTCTATCTCTTCATTCATACCCCCATGTGTGAGGGTATTCAGAGAGAAGATCCAAAAAGTTTCCTGATGGTAGAGTAGTTTATAGCGTTCTGCGGGTGAAAAGGTTTTTGGGATGGCCTCCAAAACTCACACTTTGAGGCCCTCCGTAGAACCTGAATGTTTCTCTTGAAAATGTCTAGGTACACTGCGTTTATCATTTATGGAGGGTGCGAATGGTTCTGCCAACATATAAGAGCCCACAAGGGCATGCGAGGCAATATATCACATATTCACTGGAGCAGTTGTGGAAATTTTTCATGTGGTATATTTTACCAATGGTCGTAAAGGTTTTTTGTCCGTGCTCGATAAAGGGACAGGTCAAACACAATGCTTTATGGCATCGGAACATACCGATGAGGGGAACCATTGAAATGTGTTTAAAGTGATTGCTGGGGGGTTTCTTCATTCTGCTTGGAGCAATTTTATAAAACAGCGTTGATCTCTATTTCTTCATTCAAGCCCATGGGCGCCAGACAGTTCAGGGTGAAGATCCAAAATGTTTCCCGACTACATAGCCTCCGAAAACGTTCAGCTGGAGGGTAGGTGTCAGGGATGGACTTAATGACCCAGACCTGCAAACCATCCGTGGACCGGGAGTTATATTTGGCAAAGTGACGTACAGGTTCACCCTTTGTGACCGACCTACGGTGTTCACCGAACCTGGCCCAGAGGGTCCTAATGTTTCTCCCAACATAGTAGAGACCACAGGGGCAGTACAAGCAGCACACCATGTAGGTGGTGGAAAAGTTGTAAAAAGCTTTAATGTGGTGGGTCGTATTCCCACAGACAAAGGATTTTTTCCGGTGAAGGACATGAGCACAGGTGAGGCAAAGGGCTTTTTTGCAACAATACATTCCTACCAAAGGAACCAAGGTGAGTTCTTTGAGAGAACTCGTTTTGGCAGAAAATTTTATCTTGCTGGGAGCAATTTTGCTTTTAACATTTATTGCTTTTCTGTAAGCAAATTTGGGGGTCTCTGAAATGGAGGATGCTAAATGTGGGTCCTGGGTTAGTATAGACCAATTTGTAACCAGATATGATTGGGTCCTGGGTGTAAATCGTAGGAGGTAAAGTCTCTGGGGGTTTAAACGAATGTCTTTTCGTTATTTACAATTTTCGTTTTAACGAGGGTCGTTCTATTTTAAAAGACGGTTTTGCTCAAGAGAGTTTCTTGAGTGGAACCAAGGAAACCATCCTTACATAACAACGTTTTTTCGGGAAACGGAGTGGACACGAGTACAGGAAGTGGCCTTTTTTAGGAAACAGACACCCTTATGCTGGGTGGTGTAATTTCGAAAAATGTTGAAAAGGTGGTGGATGTACCACACGACGAACATGACGGGGACACCAGAGATG
>BLSH010045815.1:86462-98626 GCA_018402905.1 Glandirana rugosa | reverse complement strand
GGAGGCTTTTGCCCATGATGAATGGGCGAAGATACCCGTAGATCGCTGCAAGACACTTGTGTCAAGCTATGCTTCACGTTTAAAAGCTGTTATAACTGTAAAAAGATGTTGTACTAAGTACTAAGATTGAATGTCACTTGGGGGTTGAATAAAACTGATAATGATGTGAGCTCAGAAAAGACATTTGTGGTTATTTCATTATAAATGTTATGTTATATTTGTCTGACCTACACGTGCCTCTTTGATTTAATTGTAAGCAGGATGACTGAATGATCATAATCAATGTCAAACCGACCAAAACAATCAATTTCAGTGGGGGTTGAATAATTTTGAACACAACTGTATATATATGTCAAGGGAGAGATGGAGAAATATGCAAGAGGAATGGAGACATGTGATCTTAATTTACTTACTTGTTTGGATGACGTAAAAGTGGAAAGAGGGGATCCTGACATACCTGCTCCCTGTGGGGTGATGTGAAAAAAGGGAAGGGGAAGGTGCTGGGAAGGAAGGAAAGGGTGCTGTGAAAAAAGAGGGGCAGAAAAGGAAGAAAGATAAAAAAGGTAAATACAAGCAGAAAAGGCAATCCAACAGTGTATTAATAAAACATATATTTATAATAATTTATAATAAAACATGAGTCTCTTCATTCATACCCCCATGTGTGAGGGTATTCAGAGAGAAGATCCAAAAAGTTTCCTGATGGTAGAGTAGTTTATAGCGTTCTGCGGGTGAAAAGGTTTTTGGGATGGCCTCCAAAACCCACACTTTGAGGCCCTCCGTAGAACCTGAATGTTTCTCTTGAAAATGTCTAGGTACACTGCGTTTATCATTTATGGAGGGTGCGAATGGTTCTGCCAACATATAAGAGCCCACAAGGGCATGCGAGGCAATATATCACATATTCACTGGAGCAGTTGTGGAAATTTTTCATGTGGTATATTTTACCAATGGTCGTAAAGGTTTTTTGTCCGTGCTCGATAAAGGGACAGGTCAAACACAATGCTTTATGGCATCGGAACATACAGATGAGGGGAATCATTGAAATGTGTTTAAAGTGATTGCTGGGGGGTTTCTTCATTCTGCTTGGAGCAATTTTATAAAACAGTGTTGATCTCTATTTCTTCATTCAAGCCCATGGGCGCCAGACAGTTCAGGGTGAAGATCCAAAATGTTTCCCGACTACATAGCCTCCGAAAACGTTCAGCTGGAGGGTAGGTGTCAGGGATGGACTTAATGACCCAGACCTGCAAACCATCCGTGGACCGGGAGTTATATTTGGCAAAGTGACGTACAGGTTCACCCTCTGTGACCGACCTACGGTGTTCACCGAACCTGGCCCAGAGGGTCCTAATGTTTCTCCCAACATAGTAGAGACCACAGGGGCAGTACAAGCAGCACACCATGTAGGTGGTGGAAAAGTTGTAAAAAGCTTTAATGTGGTGGGTCGTATTCCCACAGACAAAGGATTTTTTCCGGTGAAGGACATGAGCACAGGTGAGGCAAAGGGCTTTTTTGCAACGATACATTCCTACCAAAGGAACCAAGGTGAGTTCTTTGAGAGAACTCGTTTTGGCAGAAAATTTAATCTTGCTGGGAACAATTTTGCTTTTAACATTTATTGCTTTTCTGTAAGCAAATTTGGGGGTCTCTGAAATGGAGGATGCTAAATGTGGGTCCTGGGTTAGTATAGACCAATGTTTTCGGAAAATGTTTTCCATTTTTCGGAAGTGGTTATGATATTGGGTGATAAATCTGATGGTAGGCCCTTGAGTATTGTCCTTGGCACTGGGTGGGGTATCCACTGCATATTGATGTGCAGCCTCCTGAACCAGTGACAACGGATATCCTTTATCAATGAATTTCTTTGTCAGGAATTGACTTTGTGTGACATAATCTTCTAGTTTAGTGCAGTTATTTCTGAGGCGATGGAATTGACTTTTTGGTACATTGTGGACCCATCTAGGGTGATGGCAGCTGGTATAGTGTAAAAAAGAATTTCCCGCAGTGGGCTTGGAGTAATTCTTCACAATAATCTGGGTATCCGAGTGGGATAACTCCAGGTCCAAAAAACACAGGAACTCAGAATCTGCTACAGAGGTGAATGTTAATCCGAACTTGTTGGAATTGCAGAATACCACAAACTGCAGAAAAAGATCCAGAGAGCCATCCCATATGATTATAACATCATCGATGTAGCGCCCGTAGAAAATCAGATGTTCAGCAAACCGGCTGTTGTTCCAGATGTGCCTGGATTCTCATAGCTCCATGGTGATATTGGCATAGCTGGGGGTAAAATTTGCCCCCATCGCTGTGCCCTGTTTTTGCAGATAGTAGTTACCCTCAAACTGGAAATAGCTATGTTCCAGACAGAATTTAGTTGCTTGAAGGATGAACTCCGCCTGGTTGGGGTGAAGGGAAGAGTCTTCCGCCAGGAAATGAGATATGGCTAAAAGGCCAACCTCATGTGGTATGGAGGTATAGAGTGAACAAACGTCCAGGGACGCCCATAGATAGGAGTGTTCCCAGCTGTAGGGTTCTAGGAGCTCCATGAGATGGGTTCCATCTCAAATGTATGCGGGCAAAGCCTGGGCTATGGGTTGCAAGAAATGATCCACATATTGTGAAAATGAGGACGTAAGGCTTTCCATAGATGCTATGATGGGGCGCCCTGGTGGATTGATTGCATCTTTATGCACTTTAGGGAGGTGGTAGAAATAAGGCACATTATAAAAAGGTCTATGAAAGAAAGCTAGTTCACTTTTGATGAGAACGCCTTCTGCATGAGCCCAAGTAAGCAGCAGTTTCTGAATCTGAGGTGAAGAACAGATGTTCAGTTATTAGCGGCTATATTTAAAGTGACACACAAACTTTACAGATGTGTGCAGAACAGATGTTCAGTTATTAGCGGCTATATTAAAAGTGACACACAGACTTTACAGATGTGTGCAGAACAGATGTTCAGTTATTAGCGGCTATATTAAAAGTGACACACAGACTTTAAAGATGTGTGCAGAACAGATGTTCAGTTATTGCCGGTTTTATTTAAAGTGACACACACAGTTTCCAGATGTTTGCAGAACAGCGATATGGGTTCTCCCAGCTTATTTATACTTTTTTGACATAGTTTGAAGATGATTTTAGAACAGTTATATGGCCTCTACCGTTAATTAATACTTTTCAGACCCAGTTTGAAGATGATCCACATTCACCTCCATTTTTGCTTTTTTTATGTTTTTATTTTTTTTTAAATATTTAAAGTTATTTACCTGTCCCCATTTCTTTGTAGGGCACTTGTCCCACCCTTACCCCCATTCCCTTCCTTTTGCAGACCTCTAGGACTTTCCAGGACTATTTTACAGCCATTTTTGTGCCTAAAAGTTCGGGTCCCCATTGATTTCAATGGGGTTCGGGGTCCGGGACAAAGTTCGGGTTCTGTCTGGACCCGAACCCGGACTTTGTCCCGAAGTTCGGCCGAACCAGCAGAACCCGGACTTCTAGAAGTTCGCTCAACTCTAGTTATGATGATTCTTTTTACACAATTCCTTCGTGGGAGAGATGAAAAAAAACAAAGAGCGCCAGACCTAAGTGCAGTAAATCAAAACCACAATTTATTAAACAAATTAATGAAGATGGGTACTCACAAGGTGTAAAAACAATACGGGCATGGAATCAGCTGGAGCCCGAAGGCCGTGTCACATTCCCACTGTGAACCTGCACTGGGATATAGCTGGAGCTGTGTAGAGAGTGGCAGGTCAGCTGGCTAAGGCCGCCTGTGTGCTCTGTAGCTCGTCTGTAGCTTGTCTTGGAACGCACCAGCGCCGGAAGAAGGAAGACCGGAAGTTCGGCGTACCGGAAGTGACGTCTGTGAACGTGGAGCCAATATGGTGACGCGTTTCAATACATCACGTATTTTCCTCAGACCCTGAATGGGAAGGGGATGAACGGCTCTGATATAGGAGGCCCGAGGGGAGGGACATCCAAGAGGCACAGGAGGGACCCCTAGTGCCCAAGAAGAGTGCCGCTCATCTCCAGACCAGCATGGCTCATATTATAATTGTAATAAAATGAACCTTATTTAATCTGGTGACATTTCTAAAAGAAAGGGAGGGAAAAGGTGAAAAGGAGAGAAGAAGGGCAAAACGTAATTCTAATATTATGGTATGTATGTATAATAAAACCAGGAATATATAATGTATATTAAAAAATATAGTAAAATGTAAAAATTTAAATAGAATAAAAAGAAAATTAAAATTAAAGTTAATAAAGATTATTAAAAATATATATGATATACTATATATGTATATATATATACGCGAAAACGACAAGGTACACACGTACACACACACCAACACCTGTGTGCATGCATATGTGGACACTCAAACTCATTGATGTGAAAACCAAAAACATTATATCATTGGCAGTATGTGTTAATAAACATTCTGGGGTGTAATCTGGATAAGCAAGAACATATGAAGTAATGGTACCGGGAGGGTTATCTGTTGGAATGTACATGCATGAATCTGTGGACACATGGAAATATGAATCCAGGACAAAAAGGAATGGGATGTGGGGCCCATAGATATATCTTCATCTCTGTGGACACAATTAATCCCAAAACCTGTATGGTGACCTACTATCCTGGATCAATAATATCCCCCTGTGTGTCTCCATGTGTGCAGGACGGGTGGATGTTTATAAAACAGTGTTGATCTCTATTTCTTCAATCAAGCCCATGGGCGCCAAACAGTTCAGGGTGAAGATCCAAAATGTTTCCCAACTACATAGCCTCCAAAAACGTTCAGCTGGAGGGTAGGTGTCAGGGATGGACTCAATGACCCAGACCTGCAAACCATCCGTGGACCGGGAGTGATATTTGGCAAAGTGAGGGGGAATGCTGAGTACAGATTCACCCTCTGTGACTGACCTACGGTGTTAACCGTACCTGGCCCTGAGGGTCCTAATGGTCCTCCCAACATAGTAGAGACCACAGGGGCAGGACAAGCAGTAAACCACGTAGGTGGTGGAACAGTTGTAAAAAGCTTTAATGTGGTGGGTCGTATTCCCACAGACAAAGGATTTTTTTTGGTGAGGGACATGAGCACAGGTGAGACAAAAGGCTTTTTTGCAACGATACATTCCTACCAAAGGAACCAAGGTGAGTTCTATGAGAGAACTCGTTTTGGCAGAAAATTTAATCTTGCTGGGAGCAATTTTGCTTTTAACATTTATTGCTTTTCTGTAAGCAAATTTGGGGGTCTCTGAAATGGAGGATGCTAAATGTGGGTCCTGGGTTAGTATAGACCAATGTTTTCGGAAAATGTTTTCCATTTTTCGGAAGTGGTTATGATATTGGGTGATAAATCTGATGGTAGGCCCTTGAGTATTGTCCTTGGCACTGGGTGGGGTATCCACTGCATATTGACGTGCAGCCTCCTGAACCAGTGACAACGGATATCCTTTATCGATGAATTTCTTTGTCAGGAATTCACTTTGTGTGACATAATCTTCTAGTTTAGTGCAGTTATTTCTGAGGCGATGGAATTGACTTTTTGGTACATTGCGGACCCATCTAGGGTGATGGCAGCTAGTATAGTGTAAAAAATAATTTCCCACAGTGGGCTTGGAGTAATTCTTCGCAATAATCTGGGTATCTGATTGGGATAACTCCAAGTCCAAAAAACACAGGGACTCAGAATCTGCTACAGAGGTGAATGTTAATCCGAACTTGTTGGAATTGCAGAATACCATAAACGGCAGAAAAAGATTCAGAGAGCCATCCCATATGATTATAACATCATCGATATAGCGCCCTTGGAAAATCAGATGTTCGGCAAACCGGTTGTTGTTCCAGATGTGCCTGGATTCCCATAGCCCCATGGTGATATTGGCATAGCTGGGGGCAAAATTTGCCCCCATGCTGTGCCCTGTTTTTGCAGATAGTAGTTACCCTCAAACTGGAAATAGCTATGTTCCAGACAGAATTTAGTTGCTTGAAGGATGAACTCCGCCTGGTTGGGGTGAAGGGAAGAGTCTTCCGCCAGGAAATGAGATATGGCTAAAAGGCCAACCTCATGTGGTATGGAGGTGTAGAGTGAACAAACGTCCAGGGACGCCCATAGATAGGAGTGTTCCCAGCTGTAGGGTTCTAGGAGCTCCATGAGATGGGTTCCATCTCAAATGTATGCGGGCAAAGCCTGGGCTATGGGTTGCAAGAAATGATCCACATATTGTGAAAATGAGGACGTAAGGCTTTCCATAGATGCTATGATGGGGTGCCCTGGTGGATTGATTGCATCTTTATGCACTTTAGGGAGGTGGTAGAAATAAGGCACATTATAAAAAGGTCTACGAAAGAAAGCTAGTTCACTTTTGGTGAGAACGCCTTCTGCGTGAGCCCAAGTAAGCAGCAGTTCTGAATCTGAGGTGAAGTCGGGTAGTGGATCACACTTCAATCTGACATAAGTACTTGAATCAGAAAGGAGGCGATAGGCTTCTGCTGTGTACGCTGACTTATCCTGGAGGACAATTCCTCCTCCTTTGTCCACAGCTTTGATGATAATGTTGTCATTCTTCATTAAGGTCTCTAGAGCTAGGTGTTCTTCAGGCGTGAGGTTCATTGAACAACAAGGAGATTTGTTATGATGATTCTTTTTACACAATTCTTTCAGGTCACTGTAGACCACCTGATAGAACGTTTCCACATAGGGCCCCTTGGACTGTGTGGGGTAAAAAGTGGATTTGGGCCTGAACTTGGTGTGTTTGATCTCGGGAGAGGAAAAAGGTAACTGGGACCATACCAGGAGTTCGTCATCACCGTTATCTGCTGGGGCATCATTATATAATTCGCATAGGTTTTCCAATTCATGTAGTTCCACCGTGGTGTCAAAAGTTAAAAGAGTATTTTCTGTGGTGCCGCTTTCGGGGATAGTGTTTTTACTGGCTTTGATGTTGAAATGCCATTTCAGGGTCAGATTCCGAATTAATTTATTAAGATCCTTAAACATGGTAAAGGAATTGGGGAAAGCTGAGGGGGCAAAATTGAGGGCCAGTATGGAGGTTTCTTGTGGAGTCAGCTGATGACCTGATAGGTTATAGATCTTTACAGTTTCCATAATTTTTCTGGGTTCTTGAGGTCTGTGTCTCTGTCTTCCCCCTCTTCTGCCTCTTTTATGAGTTTTCTTTTTATTTTTGTTGTTGCCATTATCGGGCTTGAAGAGGGGCTTGGGAATAAAAAAGACTGAGTGGGAAAAGGTTCAGGTGCTGTCATAAAGGATACCACTGGAGCTGGAGTGAGGTCAGATATAGGTGCCTCTAGAGGAGGATTCTGATGCTCTAATATCGTATTGGAAGTACCGAGGAGGATGTTGGAGGCCAGATTCCCAGATTCCTCACAATGAGGAAGAGGGGGACCAGGGGCTAGAGAAGGATAGTCCCCATTAGTGGAAGTGTTGGATGGAATGGGGACAGTGCCTGTGGGTTCCTGGACAAGAGGAAGAGCTGGAGATGTACGCAGGGGAGGTGTGGAGACTGGTTCCCTCTTGCGGAGGGACATCAAGTGTCCCATGGGTAAGCTGCCTGCCATGGTGTTGACTATTACTGTTGCCTTTGTTTTTATTTTTGTTGTTTTTATGTGAGTTCCTATGTCTGTTATTCTTCACAGGTGCAGGAAGGTTAGGAGATGTTGGGCCCACTGGTTGGGGCCGCCTGTGGACCTGTAAGTTGTGAAGGAGGGGAGGTGGATGGTGGGAGGACCGAATGGTCCCTATTGGTCTCTGTGGGATGGTACGATGTATGTGAGGGCCCTGAGGTCTCTTCCAATTAAAAACTCTGCCTGAGTTGAAATCATCCACATCCCTCCTAAATTTGCCCAATTTAGTACAAATCATGTCGTCCTCCCATTTTTTTAGATTTTAATTGTAGGGTTTGGAACCATGTAGTGGGTAACAGAGGGTGGGCGGAGATCAGGTGTTGAATCTGTTCACTGAGTTTAACCTTTATGTGTTTTTGTCTCCTCTCCCTATGGGTGGTGAGAATTTGCATCCACTTTTGGGTGCAGAATTCAGCTACTCCCTCCCATTCCCACCTGAGATCTGGGTCCAAGGTGGAGCAGCCTTTAGTGACCCGTAGACCTCTGTGGGAAATCTTGGAGGAAATATATTGTTTGAGAAAAAAGGCATTCCACCATTGGTGGTTAGCATCTGCAATCAAATCCTCAATTCTCTTCATGCATGTGCTGGCACTATGATATTTACTGTCCGGCCAGAAACGGGACTGAATGTCAGGTGAAAACACATCTATGGAGATGGTATTGAGGAGGACATCAATGGTGTAATATTTATTGTCCTCAATGTGTTTGAATATGTCCATGATATGAAACTGTGTTAAAGTGAATGGATGAATACAAAGAAAAATATTCAATTGGAAGGGATCCACAAAAAACAATGAGAAAGATCATTCAAATGAAAAAATGAACACATAGGTATGCAAGTATAGCAAATGGTGGCAGAGAAATGGATAAATGAATAATATAATACAATACATGTGCTAGTGCATGATAAATAATAGGTATCAGGAACACATGAAAAATTAACAGTGTTGTAGGGGGGGGGGGTTTGATCTGAGGGAGGCTATGATAGCCTGTAGCCCATACACTTGAGGCTGCACAAACATGCTTATGTGGATAGATATAGAAAGGAGAATGGTGCCAGTAGTGATGAGAAAAACCTCAGACAACAATCCTATTGAATATCAACACATAGTCCATATAAGTCTCTGTATACAAGTCTCTTAAAGTGGGTCTAAGCACAAGGCTTAGGCAGCATGGTGATGATTTGCGGGTAGGGGCAGCAGCCAGATGAGTACAAGACTCTGTGGGAGAGATGAATGAAAGCAAAGCGCGCCAGACCTAAGCGGCACTGTTTTTTGCCACTAGGGGTTTCTCCTGTTCCTCTTGGATGTCCCTTACCTCGGGCCTCCTATATCAGAGCCGTTCATCCCCTTCCCATTCAGGGTCTGAGGAAAATACGTGATGTATTGAGACGCGTCACCCTATTGGCTCCAAGTTCACAGACGTCACTTCCTGTACGCTGAACTTCCAGTCTTCCTTCTTCCGGCGCTGGTGCGTTCCAAGACAAGCTACAGATGAGCTACAGAGCACACAGACGGCCTTGGCCAGCCGACCTGCCACTCTCTACACAGCTCCAGCTATATCCCAGCACAGGTTCACAGTGGGAATGTGACACAGCCTTCGGGCTCCAGCTGATTTCATGCCCGTATTGTTTTTACACCTTGTGAGTACCCATCTTCATTAATTTGTTTAATAAATTGTGGTTTTGATTTATTGCGCTTAGGTCTGGCACGCTTTGTTTTCATTCACAATTTTTCTTGTTCAAATGCTTCAGTAATTAGTTGTGAAGGATATTTTTTATCTAAAAAAAAAAATAGATAAAAAATATCGGGGGCGTGGCCGGCCGCGATCGCGCACGGACGTACTTCTGTGAGCTCTGCAGCCATCCCAACGGCATCCACAGGAATCTGCTCATCAGGATATTAAGTGAGAGGAACAAACACCACATTCTCTCTCCCCATCACCCAAGCTTCATTTAGAGCCTTATAGTGCGCAGATCGGCGGCTGCTACCCGCGATGGCTAACAATCGAGGCCGCGGCTTTTGCAACCTAGGAGAAACGGATCCAAACAGAGAACAAACAGAAGACTCCCTGCTTTCCCATCAACCATCAGCCTATCCCTTGCACACGAGAGACCTCCCTGGGACACAGCCACCCCAACACATCACCCCACACCCACGGGACCAACCCGGGCAGTGGGCTATACGGATCGGTGGCTGCCATCCGTGACAAGAGAAATTGAGGTTGCAGCTTTGGCGGCCTAAGGAGACTGTACCCAGTGGTGTGGTGCTGGGGAACCCTAACCTCCATACACATATCAGATGACCATTTGACAACTCCCTGAGAACCCACCTTTTCAAGTCCTCCCCCTGGACCTACGGCAGTAGGGATAAAGGGGGGAAAGAAAGAAAAAAAAAAGGAAAGACAATAATATAAATAAATAAAAAAATAAAATAAAAATAATCTCAGTTTTAAGCTACGACCTGGTGAGGCCTGAAGAGGTCGCTATACCTATAACCCTCAACCTTATAACGGGCCATCCCAGACTATACTCAAGAGACTACCATTTTAAAACCTCCCCCGGCTCCCAGGAAAAGGACACCTGCAATTGGGGCTTAAGCCCAGATACTAATGGCTGCTTAATCTGACATCTCCATCACCTCGAGGTCAAATTCCATTTAGAAAGGAGACCCCCAACAGGGAATGACAAGAGGGCCTGGCACAAAGATCCAGATCGCCCAGAGACCAATGTCATCAGGCGAGCGGTTCCGCTCTCAGAGACAGAGAAGCACAGGACACAACCAGTAAGCCACAACAGATCAACCGTGTTCCCAGACCTCAAGCCCAGAAAGGCAGAGAGGAAACAGACACTCAGAAATTAGTGCTCCCGCAATGGCAGCCCCTAGTTTGAGCGACCTACACGCCATAGCTGCAGACATAAAAGAGACTTTCTCGGCTACTATATCAGGACTGAGAGAAGATTCACCTGATGAACAACAGAGTAGGGGAGGTAGAGAAAACAACAGCCCATCATAATGCAGCACTATGCCAGGTCCAACAAATGGCAGAATCACACTCGATTCATCTACTTGAACTCCATCGACATATCGAGGACCTTGACAATTGAGGAAGAAGGCATAACCTGAGGGTAAGAGGCCTCCCGGAATCAATTGAGCAAAACCAGCTCACACAAGCTACAGTAGCGATCTTCAACAACCTCTTGGGAAGGTCACCAGAAACACACATTGAGCTGGAACGATTACACAGAGCGCTTAGACCTAGGGGAAGAGACACTGATCTCCCGAGAGATGTTGTGTGTTGCCTAGTCAGCTTCCCCCAGAAAGAGGAAATACTCAGGAGGGCCCGGGACAGAGGACGGATCCTAGCACACGGCACTGAAATCAAAATCTTCTAGGACTTATCGACCATAACACTACAGCGCAGAAAGGAACTAAGACCTCTCCTGGATCTCCTGCACTCTAGATCCATTGTCTATCGATGGAAGTTCCCCTTCTGCCTATTGGCAAGCAACCAAGGCCGCACTGCGAACCTCAGAGTTCCAGAAGACCTGGAGCACTTCTGCAATGCCCTCGATATCCCAAGCGTAGAGCTTCCTGATTGGTACAGCGACTTCCGCACGCCACTTCTTAGACAAGTTTCCTCGATGGAAGACATAAGAGAAGCAGGTCAGCGGGGAACCAGCTGCCAACGATCTCTTGCCCCAAGATATCTGCCAGCAGTCCAAAATACGCCAAGGAACAGCATCCCAACCTCATCCCCAGCACCATGAAGAGCCCGGCTAGAGGACTGACCCTCAAGCAAGTGGAAATATTTCCAATGGTCAGGTATCTGTGAACACTCCTAGACTCCATATATGCTTCTTGGTTCATTCCGTCTTCAGTCTGTAAGCGCCCCTGGTTTTCTTTTTTTGTATTTTCTTCCTCACCCCAAATTATTTCACAGCTGTGCACCAAGTTCAACCTGGAGGCCTCTACCTGTCCTGGCCTTTCTTTCGGAATGCTTAATTATTCCCCCCCTCACCTAGACCAATCATACAGAGGTTCATTTATGGTACACAGTCAAGCCCTAAGCTAAAAAACAATCTGAACTGGGCATTCCGAAACAAGGTCAGACCTCCTGCCATAGAGATATAGAATCATACGTCCTCCAGACTGGAACAAAGCCTTACGGGTCAAGTCTAACAAAAAATCGAATCCCGAACTGACACATGGTATTTACTTGGAGACATACTAACCAGATCCACTCCCCCCCTTATTAATTCGTAAGGCTTTCTTTCCGGTCCTGTCCATCTCCGGAGGTCCAACTTGAACCACGTGTCGACACTTTATTAAACCCCACTCCTTCTTTTATGTTTTTTTCTTTTGGTCCCCGCGAATGTCTGACTTCTGCCTTACTTGGTTCTTCGTATATACCTCAGATCCTCACAAGTGTCTATGGACTGGTAACCTTTATAAAGGTGAACGAACTCCCAGTCAGGAGATCGGCCCGAGAAGTACCACGACCCCTACTCCAA
>BLSH010045815.1:18378-29128 GCA_018402905.1 Glandirana rugosa | reverse complement strand
GATAGGTGGCACTGAGGGGCACTGATAGGTGGGCACTGGTAGGTGGCAATGGTGGGCACTGATATGCATTGATAGGGGCACTGGTGGGCACTGATAGGGGCACTGGTGGGCACTGGTGGGCATATACATTAATAGGGGCTCATTCCCTGGTGGTCTAGGGTGGCATCTGAAGGTGGCACTGAGTGAAGGTGGACCTGAGCACTTAGTCATTTACCTGGTGGTCTAGGGGGGTCTCCCTGGTGGTCCAGATCGGCTCCCTGGTGGTCCCTGGTCAGCTCCCTGGTGGTCCTGGATGGGCACATCCCTGGGCAGGCTCCCTGGTGGTCTGTGTGGGGATCCGAGGGAGGGCTGTGCTGATAAATCATCAGCACAAACCCTCCCTGTCAGGGATGCAGCCGATCGGCTCTCCCCTCATCAGGTCTGCAGACCTGAGTACAGGAAAGCAGATAAACGGCTGATTGGTCACAGCTGGTCACATGGTAAAGTGCTTCGGATCGAAGCACTTTACCGAGATCGGCATTGCGGGGGGTCAGAGTGACCCCCCACACCACCGATCGCCGCAATGCGCGCCCCCCCGGGCGCGCGGCGGCTTGTTATCCTGAGGACATCATATGACGTCCAGTCAGGATAACTCAGCCACTTCCTGGCCGGCATTCTGAATACGGCGGTCGGGAAGTGGTTAAGGACTGACTTCCATTGACATCGCCAGTGACATTAATACAGTGATAATATTATACACCGTCACTGTACTAAGGACAATGGCTGGGAAGGGGTTAACAAACATCTAGGGTGATCAAGGGGTTAGAAGTGTGCCTAACTATGTGTAACGTGTGTAAAATGTGCTGCTTTCCATTAATGATCTCTCAGTTTCTCATCCCTGTTATGAAGGAATGAAAACTGACAGATCACTCCCTCGGTAATTGGTTACTAACACAGAGCTCTGGGCTGTGATTGCACACAGCTGATCAGCAGGTCCCAACCATGAATCATTGGCCGGGACTTGCTGACAGGTTTTCGCTATGTACAATCATAGCGGGAGCCAAGCAGGGGGACACGCATGCAGGCACTAAACCCGGATGTGAGCAGCGACGTACGAGTTGTGGCATGGGGGATTATTTAGCTCAAGCGATAGATGCGTTTTTGTGCAGTGAGTCAATATCAGACAGGCGTTAATAGTTAAGGGCCTGGTAGCCCACATTTATTTAAAAGGAAAACAAAGCAAAAGTCCATCCAGGAATCCCACGCAGGGGTTTAAACTTCATTTAGCATGCATAAAGAAAACATACAGACCCACCTGGCTCTCTTGTCAGCAGTTCCTTTGCTGGCTCCAAATGAACTTGATTCCTCCAAGCCTCCTGGACTCACTGGCTCCCTTAGTCTCCTCGACTTACCAAGCTGTCCAGCCTTTCCCAGTCCCTGGGCATAGAATCCCCCTTCCCTGGACTGCAGTCTTCCACAGGGAAAACAGATCTCCAGACACAGGTCTATCTTGAAACAGCAGCAGCAAGCTGCTCACATCCACTTTTCTTCCCCTCTCTGCTCTCACCAGCCCCTCGTTATATTGGCTGTGTCCACCTGGGCACACAACCTGCTGGTTCTCCACAAGACCCGGACACAGGGTTGGAGATCCCGTCCCACCCAAGACACTTAGGGATTTCCAAACTACAGAGCCCCATCCGGAAAAAGCAAAATCCAGAGAAAGCTGCCAGAGCAGTTTTCTCTGTGTCAAATGTATGCTCTGTAACTCTGCAGTCCACTGACATGCAGACTCTGTGTCCTTTTCCCACCTATTCCCATAGGGACAGGGACTCTCACCATTACATATCCCCCTCTTTGTTTCGATCCAGAGGGAGGGACACCAGCACCCATCATCAAGGTTGGGACACCTCTGTGCCGGGTGTCAGCAACGTAGGCCCAACCCTTTTTCCAGGTGCCCTTCCAGGTAAGTCCTTCCCTGAATCTTAACAGGGTCCTATAGCTCCTTATACCAAGCCTTCTCCCTCTTCTCTTAGGGTCACTCTTTCCTACTGGGGCAGCTCCAAAGCTGACCTGGAACATGCTCTGTGCCATCACTGCAGGCTTCTGGGAGGTTTCCCAGGCCATCTCCGTAGCACCTTTCACTAGGAAACATGGCATCAGCACTCTTTCGGTCACCCCTAGTTTAACTTTTCCAGCACTCTGCTGGATCATAGTAGGCACACACAGAGTCCCCATGTCCTTTCCAGTCTTTAACCCTGCTGACAGTTGGGCTTTATGTTGTGCCTCCCCACTGTTCCGGGCAGCACCTTGCAGCAAGTCTATGTCCATACACGCATCGGACCTCCCCCCTGAACACACCCCCCACTTCATTGAGTTCATTTCCACAAACTAAAACAGTCTTACCAGTTCCTGTAGCTGGTGTCATAGCCTTCACTTGAGTGCGATGTCTTACATGCGTGGTGTCTCTACAGGCTGATTCCCCCATGTGGCCATGGAGCAACACTGCAGCCTTTCCAGACCCACTGACGCCCCCTGCAGGTAACACAAGACCCCTGTTGCTAAGGGTAACAGCAGACTTGCACTTCAAAGCTGGTTGGCTATACCTCATGCAGGTTGCAGACTGTTGTGCCCTCCTTTCTGGGCTGACCACTTTTCCTAAGTGGCCATGACACAAAACATTGCGTTTCTCTGAATTTCCAAAACCTTGGTCTTCCGGTGACACCTCTCCCATCCTGGAGCCTTGCTGGCCAACCATGATATGATGGAACATTCCTCTAAGAAGGATTTTTTCTTTAAACTTGCGGTAGTCATCGTGGTCCCCATCCATAAATTGGTAAACCTACCGGAACCCTATCCGTAATAAGGTTTGCAGCAATTTTGGCCACCGGTCCCCAGGCCATTTTCTCTATTAAGCACATTTTTCAAATCTTTCCAGGAAGTCCCTAACCTCCTCTGTAGGTAGCATGGGTTGTATGTAATCAGAGGCCCAGATTTCAGCCCCTTGCACTGCACCCCACTCTTTATTTTGGTTCCGCTTGAGCCATTCATCCACGGTCTCATACACCACTGGCCCCTTTGGACTGGCCCTTCCCAGTGGAGACATCTTCTCAGGCCATGCTGAGCTCACTTCCACAGCTACACCTCCTGCCTTTAACACAGTTCACAGCAGTAAAAAAAAAAAAATTCTCACAGGTGCACCACCTGAATGCAATGCTCATCACATGGCTGCACTTCCACACACAGTCTCTTGCTACTCATTGTTTTTTTTGGTATGCGGGGACCTGGAATCTTCCATCTCTGCCCAAAGCAATACCTCCACCACTTGTGGCATGGAAGATTGTTTAGCTCAAGTGATAGATGCGTTTTTGTGCAGGGAGTCAATATCAGACAGGTGTTAATAGTTAAGGGTCTGGTAGCCCACGTTTATTTAAAAGGAAAACAAAGCAAAAGTCCATCCAGGAATCCCACACAGGGGTTTAAACTTCATTTAGCACTCATAAAGAAAACATACCAAACCATCTGGCTCTCTTGTCAGCAGTTCCTTTGCTGGCTTCAAATAAACTTGATTCCTCCAAGCCCCCTGAACTCACTGGCTCCCTTAGTCTCCTCAACTTTCCAAGCTGGCCTTCCTTTCCCAGGATGAGTAATCTTTAATGTTAACCAGGCCAGCTCCTCCTGCCTTCCTATGGTTATATAGTATGGTGTGGGAGCATCGTGGTCTCTTTCTCTGCCATAAAAATTGACCAAGGATGGATTGTGTTACTGAGAAGAAAGAGTTGGGGACAGTAATAGGGAGTGACCTGAACAAGTAGATGAGTTGGGGAGTTTGTACATTTTAAAGAGGGCCAGGCATCCGGATCTTGATAGACAGGGCTTGGTCAAGGTGTCTCCCTGGAGGGATTTGAGAGCCGGTATGTAGTTTGCCTGGTATAATGCCGCAATAGTTCTAGTCAGTTCAATTCCCAAGTATGTAATGGAATTTTATGTCCATTTGTACGAGTACTGATGTTGGAGTGTTTTGAGGTGTTGGAGGATGTTTAGGTCTAGAATATATGATTTCATAACATTTGCTCTGTAATAGAAAATTCTACTATGTACTGAAGCCAGGGAGGGAAGGGGGTTAGTTAGTGTGAGGATGACATCATCCGCAAAGAGATTAATTTTATGGGTCTTGGAACCTATTTTTATACCATTGATTTTTGGGTTGGAACGCACACTCTCCACCATGGGTTCGATAGCTAAGTTGAAAATTAAAGGTGAAAGTGGGCACCCCTGCCTAGTACCGTTAGAGATGCTGACGCTAAAAGGCTTAGATAGCATATTAGAGCAATATACTTGGGTAGAGGGGCAGGAATAAAGTGCCATAATGGCAGAGAGTATGCGCCCTGGGAAGCCGAATTTCTGAAGGGTCAGTCGGATGTAGGGCCAGTAGACTCTATCAACGCCTTCTCCGCGTCCAATGAAAGGAGCAGAGAAGACGTTCAAGTCTTTTCTAGGTGGTGTAGGATGTTAATTACTCGTTTAGTGGCATCTGATGTCTGTAGTCCCTTAGTAAATCCAGATTGGTCTGGATTGACAAGAGTTGGCAGAATGCCTACCAAGCGACTAGCCAACATTTTTGCATAAAGTTTCACATCATGATTTAGTAATGAGATTGGGCAGTAATTTTGTGGAAGGGAAGAGTCCTTCACTGGCTTCAGCAGAGTGACAATTAGTGCTTTCAGTGATTCTATATTAACCTCCCTGGCGGTATGATTATGTCAGATTTTTGGTGCTGAAAGCGGTACCATTATTTTGCATGGAAATTTGGCATTTTTTATTGTAGGCCTGTAATTCTTAGCAATAACTCACTTAAATCTGTCCGAACAAGAGTCTAGTAGACATCCCGGGTATGAAAAAGTTTGAAACATGAAATCATAAATTATAATATAATAAATAACTATAAATAATTATCAGAAATAATAAAGTAATAGTAATACAATTTATTCAATAATGTAATGAAACCAAAACACTGAAATTTGCTCAGTTGCAGAATTGTCGCTGTCGTCACTTTCAGTTTCTGATGATAAATTTCCCCAAAAATCAGTATCACTCAATTCTGCAAATGATTCTTATTTACTATCACTGTTTTCTATCTGATAAAAAAAACACTTTTGACGTAAAGGGACACTTTTTGGTTGCTATGGACATTCTCATGTTTCCAGGCAGAAAGAATGACATTTATAATATAAAAGTGCATGCAGGGCTCTGGGCAAACCACTAGGGACAAAGGGGATGTGAAATGATTTCATACAGTAATGTAATCTTACAGGTTACAGTGTACTGTATGTTTCACTATTTGAATTTCCCGCCGGTCTCCGTCCCCCGTGCGACGCGACGCTCGCAGGGAACGGAGCCCGTCACACAGAGGCATCGGGCGGAGGACAGACACGCTGACACCGCGGGAGGACATCGCTGGATCCAGGGGACAAGGTGAGTAACCCAGCCTGGATCCAGCAATGCAATCCCGAGTGGGGCTCGGGGTTACCGCTAATGGTACTGAAATTCCACTCCGAGCCACACTCGGGATTACCGCCAGGGAGGTTAAAGGAGGATGAGGACGCAGCAGCATTAAAGAACTCACACAGGGGGGTCAGTAATATGTTTTTGAAGCGTTTGTAGTATTTCCCTGTTATGCCATCTGGCCCTGGAGATTTGTTGTTGGGAAGGGAGTCAATGGCGATGCCGAGTTCTAGGTGATTGAAAGGCTTATTGATTTCCACTAATTGGTTAGTTGTTAAGCATGGTAGATTGACGCTGTCTAGGAAGGATTGGATATCCACATGGGTTGGGTGGTGTAAGGATGAGTCTTCTTTGAGGTTATACAGAGAACTATAGTATGTACTACTAAAGTGTTAGCTATTTCCTGGGGGTTGGTTAGACGTTTATTAGAGGTTGGGTGGTATAGATGTGGAATGCTCGATTTTAGATGGTGTTCCTTAGTCAGATAGGATAAAAGTTTACCTGTTTTGTTCCCTGAGGTGTAAAAGGTCATCTTAAGTTTTTTTGTTGGGTTTCGTATTTGGCCAGAAGTAGGTTTCTGAGTTCTAAATGTAATCGCCCCAACTTGAGTTTTAGCTCAGGTTGGGGGTTTTGTTTAAGTGGTCGGTGGATTGAATTTCAGTTGTGAGCCTTTCTAGCTGTTGTGTCCTCTCCTTTTTGGCTCTGGAGCCCAACTTAATAAGTACGCCTCACATAAATGCCTTATGCAAGGCCCATAAAATCTCAGGGTCAGAGACCGAACCTGTATTAGTAGCAAAAAATTCAGAGAGGCAGTCCTGTAGGATTTGGCTATAGGGAGCAGTTTGTAGCAGTTGGGAGTTCATCCTCCAAAGGTGAATCGGGTTGGGGCAAGGGTGACCTTCAATGGTGATTGGGACATGGTCCTATACTGGAGGTGGATATTTTTTGTAGAAGCTATTGGTCCGTTAAAAAGAAATCGATGCGTGAATAAGAGTTGTGGCAGGCAGAGTGGAAGGTGTAGTCCTTTTCTTCAGCGTGTTGGCAATGCCAGACGTCGAAGAGCTGTAGGTTTCTTAGTAGGGGATTAAGGCTTGGGGACCTTCTGACACTTGGGTTGGAAGAGTCAAACTGAGGATCAGCAACTATGTTGAAATCGCCGCACCAGATTAAAGAGCCTTGGCGCACTTTAATGATTTTCTTGTAGAGTTTAAGAAATGTATTTGATGGGTATTTGGCGTGTATACATTCACTATGGTGTAGGTTGAGTCGTTCAGGGTGCATACCAGGATAATGTAACAACCGTTTTTATCGAAAACACGTGTGATATGTTTAAAGGAAACTGTATGTTTGATTGCTAGAAGAACTCCGCTTTTTTTTGTTGCAGCACTGGCAGTGAAAATGTGGGGAAACAATTTGTGGGTGCATTCCGGGTGGTGGTGAGCTCGAAAGTGCGTTTCTTCCATACATAGTATATCGCACTTGGTCTGGTCTGCTAGTTTGCACATGGAGGCTCTTTTTGCAGGGTGATTGAGCCCTTTTGCAATGGATAATAGCTTTATTCCTATAATGAGTTGTTGATAGGAAAACAGTAAGTCTGTGAGGACCTGTGCAGTGGTACTGGTGGTGGAGGATCTTTAAAGTTCGATGAGATGTTACCAAGAGTTCAGGTACCGGAGGGAACAAATAGAAAAAATAAATAAAATACAAAAGGAAAAAAGAAAGAAGAAAACAAAGCGCAGATTCAGGCGCTGTGGGATGTTTAACTGGGGTAGAAAGTTAGAGTAGCCAAGAGCTGATTGACACCAGTGCTGGCCATTATAGTTGCGAGGGTCACAAGGTGAATTAGCGTGGACGATGTTTTTGGGTTTAACGCTGTGGTAGAGGAACAGTTATTGCAGATGTTCCAGTAGATGGAGGAGTTGCTTCTTGACTTGACGGCTCTGGGATAATTCCCCACGTTTGTAGACATTGAAGGTCTTCCTTTAGGGACGTGATAAGGTATTTAGTATTTTGATATGTAACCAGTATTTTTCGCCGGATTAACCCATTGGTACAGCAACTTATGGTTTTGCAGGGCCTTGGTAATATTATTTAGCTGCCTACGTTTTTGTAAAGTGTGCTGGGAAAGATCTGCATTGATCTGAAGATGGGAGTATGGGTCCGGTAATGTTCCTAATGCGCGAGCCTTTGCCATGAGTTGGGTTTTCACATGGTAAAAATGGATATGAACTATCACATCTCGCGGGGTGGTTCTAGGAAGGTGAGGAGGCTTCGGGAGCCTATAGACACGATCAACGACCAGTTCCATGTTTTTAAGCTCTGGGCAGACTGTTTTAATCAGGGGGCGCACATAGGGCCAGATCCTGGCTTTGTATTTCTTCTGAAATACCTCTTATTTTTAGATTGTTCCAGCGGGACCTGTCCTCAAGGTCCGCCAGTTTGTCCCTTATCCAATCGTGTTCTTCCTTATGGTCGACATGTGTATCAATCAGTTAATTGATCGTAGATGCGCAGGTGCTTATTTGGGTTTCTACATGAGATACTCTGTTGTTAATAAAGGAGACCTCTTGCCTGAATTGTTGCATCGATATCATGTCAGAGTGGATAGTTTCTCTTAAGTAGAGTTGAGTGAACCCGGACTGTAAAATTCCGGATCGTACCAGACTTTGGGGTGTCCGTGCCCCGAACCCGATCCCGGACTTAAAAAAAGTCCGGGATCGGGTTCGGTATTTGGGTATTTTTGGCACCTTTTCTATAGCTGCTGGGCAGCCAATCAACAAGCTTTTCACTAGTTTGCCCTTAGAAGCCATCACAGCCATGCCTACTAATGGCATGGCTGTGATTAGCCAGTGCATTATGTGACCCAGCCTCTATATGGGGCTGGAGTCAAGTAGCGCCGCGTGTCAGATTGTCTCACACTAGAGTAGGGAGAGCTTCATGCCGCTGCTGTGAGGGAAAGGTTAGCATTCACAGCAACCATCTCAGACTGCATTAGGGAGACCTTCATTGCAGTCCTTTGATGGACTCATTAGCGTTCAGAACCATCTTATAGTGCATTAGAGAAACATTCCTGTTGTTGCTCTGAGGGAGAGATTCTCATTCTAAAAACAACTACTACTGCATTAGGGTGAGGTTCCTGTTGGTGCTTTGAGGGAGAGATTATCGTTCTAAAAACAACTACTACTGCATGAGGGCCAGGTTCCTGTTGGTGCTTTGAGGGAGAGATTATCGTTCTAAAAACAACTAATACTGCAATAGGGCCAGGTTCCTGTGGGTGCTTTGAGGGAGAGTTTATCGTACTAAAAACAACTACAACTGCATTAGGGCCAGGTTCCTGTTGGTGCTTTGAGGGAGAGTTTATCGTTCTAAAAACAACTACTACTGCATTAGGGCCAGGTTCCTGTTGGTGCTCTGAGGGAGAGTTTATCGTTCTAAAAACAACTACTACTGCTTTAGGGCCAGGTTCCTGTTGTTGCTCTGAGGGAGAGATTCTCATTCTAAAACCATCAACTACTGCATTAGGGAAACGTTTCTTTGGGTGCTCTGAGGCAGAGTTTATCGTTATAAAAACAATTACTACTGTAATAGGGCCAGGTTCCTGTTGGTTCTTTGAGGGAGAGATTATCGTTCTAAAAACAACTACTACTGCATTAGGGCCAGTTTCCTGTTGGTGCTCTGAGGGAGAGTTTATCATTCTAAAAACAACTACAACTGCATTAGGGCCAGGTTCCTGTTGGTGCTCTGAGGGAGAGTTTATCATTCTAAAAACAACTACTACTGCATTAGGACCAGGTTACTGTTTGTGCTCTGAGGGAGAGTTTATCACTCTAAAAACAACTACTACTGCAATAGGGCCCGGTTCCTGTTTGTGTTTTGAGGGAGAGTTTATCGTTCTAAAAACAACTACAACTGCATTAGGGCAAGGTTCCTGTTGTTGCTCTGAGGGAGAGTTTATCATTCTAAAGACAACTACTACTGCATTAGGGCCAGGTTCCTGTTGGTGCTTTGAGGGAGAGATTATCGTTCTAAAAACAACTACTACTGCATTAGGGCCAGGTTCCTGTTGGTGCTTTGAGGAAGAGTTTATCATTCTAAAAACAACTACAACTGCATTAGGGCCAGGTTCCTGTTGGTTCTTTGAGGGAGAGTTTATCGTTCTAAAAGCAACTACTACTGCATTAGGGCCAGGTTCCTGTTGGTGCTCTGAGGGAGAGTTTATCGTTCTAAAAACAACTACTACTGCATTAGGGCCAGGTTCCTGTTGGTGCTTTGAAGGAGCCATCTGCTACTGCGTTAGTTAGAGGTTCCTGTTGGTGCTGTGAGGGGGAGATTATTGTTCTAAAATCATCTCATTCTGCAGTAGGGACAGGTTCCTGTCAGTGCTGTGAAAGACAGATTATCGTTCTAAAATCATCTCATACTGGTTTAGGGATAGGTTCCTGCTGCTGGTGTGAGCGATGCGTTTCTTGCACAAAAATAAAAAGTGCATCTACAATTTTCTTTTTTTTAAAAAAAATAAGAATAATAAGTTATTTTTTTTTTGTATTAATAAATAGTGCTACATAGTACATTTGTGTCCAGAATGAGGAGAGCGTCAAATAAGGGACACGGTGGTGGTCGTGGTGCTGCTAGTGCTGGTGGCGTTTTGCAGAAGCTCCTGTTGCAAGGAGAGGATGTGGTCGATCTGTGCCAGCTCCATTCATAAGTGAAACACCTTCCTCAGGTAGCTGACAGAACCTTTAACGTTATATGGTAGGCTCGAATGCCGCTCAACGAAAGGTGAGGCCAGAACAAGTACAGGCGATAGTAGATTGGGTGGCTAACAATGCCTCCAGTTCCTTCACATTGTCTCCCACCCGGTCCCTTGATGAAAGCTCAGAGTTGGCACCTGAACCCCATGGCCATCTATCTTTCACCTCAGCCCCTTGAAAATCAGCCAAGCAGTCTGAGCCCCAAGTCATGCAGCAGTCTCTTATGCTTTTTGATGACTCTGCTGCTGTGCTTTCCATGGGCCATCCACATAGCTCTGGCACAGAAGTGGAAGACATTGAGTGCACTGATGACCAACCACTTCTGGTTCAGGATGAGGACATGGAAACACTACGGCAGCACGTCTGTGATGATGATGACGAAACACAGGTGCCAACTGCTGCGGCTTTCCTCAGTGTGCAGACTGACAAGGAGGGCAGTGGTGAAGGGTGGGTGGAAGATGATTGTGACTCCTTTCGGCGTCGTCAACCGTGGACACAAAGCAGTAGTAGTAGTGTCT
>BLSH010045748.1:1117940-1128379 GCA_018402905.1 Glandirana rugosa | reverse complement strand
ACTGGGGTTCGGTGTCCGTGCGATCGTTCGGGTTCCGTCCGGACCCGGACTTTGTCCCGAAGTTCGGCCGGACCAGCAGAACCCGAACTTCCAGAGGTTCGCTCAACTCTAGTACTGACCATTCCCCAGAAACATAATTTCCTGCTTGTGTGATTGGCTCACCAATTTCTCCAGAAGTCTGCCTAAGATATAAGTCAGATTTCAGGCATCCCCTGCAACAAAAATGTCATTTTTGGTGAGATGCTTCCAATAGGAATACGTCTAAAGGGATGCAGGCCCAGCAGATTTCCTAATTAGTGCTCAACAGCTGCACACCTGATAGATAATTATGAAACCACTCTCATTAGACCCACTCAGTACAGAGGCTCAGAGGAACAAACAGGGATTTCTTTGGAATAACAAAAGGTAGGTATCTGCAACAAAGGTTGCTTTTAATCCTTGCAATGTACATAGATCACCCGGGGGGGTTTAGGGTGGGGGTTCTCAACAAAAGTGGAGTTACGCTTTAAGAAAAAAATACAGGATTTTTTTTCTCAAAATACCCTTTTTTATTTACAGGAACTGAGGAACTATGTCTAAATAGAGTACACTAAAAGCTGTTTTTATTTTACATAAAATAGAGGCTAATTTGGATAAATAACATTGATTTTTTAGATCTAGTGCTGATTGAGGAACTCAGTGAATTACAAGCAATATACTGTAGTTTTATGTTATATAGTATAGGGTTCACTAAAAAAGAGGCCTTTTTGCCAAAATAAACCACAGACTGACAATCTATTTTTATAATCAGTGTACCTAAAGCTATTTTAAAAAGAAAATACAGGTTTGTTTTGACAAAATATGTTGTTTCAGCTCCAGAAACAGCCCATTTCCGAACTCTGCACTATAAGCAACATTTTATTGTTTTTAAAATCAAATACAACTGCTTAGCAAAGCTTATAACAGAACGTGTTTGCCTATAGGTACCCGAAGACATAAAGGGGTTGATTTACTAAAACTGGAGAGTGCAGAGTCTGGTGCAGCTCTGCATAGAAACCAATCAGCTTCCAGTTTTTTTTTTTTTTGTCAAAGTTTAACCACTTCAGCCCCAGAAAGATTTACCCACTTCCTGACCAGGCCATTTTTTGAGATACGGCACTGCGTCATTTTAACTGGCAATTGCACGGCCATGCGATGCTGTACCCAAACAAAATTGCCGTCCTTTTTTTTCTCACAAATAAAGCTTTCTTTTTGTGGTATTTAATCACCTCTGCGGTTTTTATTTTTTGTGCTAAAAACAAAAAAAAGTTTTACTTTCTGTTATAATACATATCCAAAAAAAATATAAAAAAACAAATTTATTGATCAGTTTAGGCCGATATATATTCTTTTACATATTTTTGGTAAAAAAAAAACGCAATAGGCGTATATTGATTGGTTTGCACAAAAGTTATCGCGTCTTCAAACTATGGGATAGATTTAGACTTTTCTTTCTTTCTTTATTTTTTACTGGTAATGGCCATGATCTACGATTTTTAGAGGGATTACGACACTGGGATGGACAAATCTAACCTATAAAAATGCACTGATCAATGTATAAATGACACTGGCAGGGAAGAGGTTAACACTAGGGGGCGATCAAGGGGTAAACTGTGTTCCCTGGGTGTGTTCTAACTGTAGGGGGGATGGGCTGCCAGGCACATGACAGAGATCGTTGTTCCCAATGACTGGGAACAGCAGATCTCAGACATGTCCCCTGTCAGAATGGGGATTTGCCTTGTTTACATCCCAGTTCTGCCTCGGGTAGAACGATTGCGGGTCGCCGGTGGACATTGCCCGCAATCCCACATTCACGGACCGATGTACAGGTACATTGGTTCATGCAGGGGAGCCGACCTGCCGCCATATAATGATGGCGGCTGGTTGGCAAGTGGTTAAAGTGATTGTAAACGATCACCTTTTAAAACAACCAGTTCAGTTTAACCACTTCCTTACTGGGCACTTAAACCCCCCTCCTGCCCAGACCAATTTTTGGCTTTCAGCGCTGTCGCATTTTGAATGACAATTGCGCGGTCGTGCGACGTTGTACCCAAATAAAATTTGCGTCCTTTTTTCCCCACAAATAGAGCTTTCTTTTGGTGGTATTTGATCCCCTCTGCGTCATTTCTGATCGCCGCTATAAACAAAAAATGAGCGACAATTTTGCAAAAAAGAACAATATTTTTTACTTTTTGCTAAAGTACAAATCCATTAAAAAAATTATTCATCGGTTTTGGCCGATTTATATTCTTCTACATATTTTTGGTAAAAAAAAAAATCGCAATCGGCGTATATTGATTGGTTTGCGCAAAAGTTATCGCGTCTACAAACTGGGAATTGATTTATGGCGTTTTTATTATTTTTTTTTTTTACTAGTAATGGCGGCGATCTGCGATTTTTATCGGGACTGCGATATTGGGGCGGAAATGTCGGACGTTTTTGACACATTTTTGGGACCAATGACATTTATACAGCGATCAGAAATTTAAATGTCCACTGATTACTGTATAAATGTCATTAGCATTGAAGGGGTTAACCAGCAGGGGGCAGTGAAGGGGTTAAATATGTTCCCTGGGTGTGTTCTAACTGTGGGGGGGCAGGGCTGGCCGGGACATAACAGATCTAACTGATCCCAGTGACAGGGATCAGTAGATCTGTTATGTCCCCTGTCACAGAACGGTGAACCGCCGTGTTTACAACGGCGGTTCCCCGTTCTGAGGCTCCTAAAGGCGATCGGCGGGTCTCGGGCGGACATCGCTGCCGCCAGGGGGCGCGCACGAGCATGCGCAGTGGAGGACGTCCATGGACGTCCTCCGGGCATTTCAGATCCACGCTGGAGCCGTACTTTGGCTATAGCGCGGATCTGAAGTGGTTAAAATAGAAATGAAATGCAAAACTTTTTTCTAGATATAAAAAAAATGATAAATACCTTTTTTACCCTTTTTTGTAAGTGATCACATTCCCTCTGTTATCAGCTGCATAAGAGCTGGGGGTAGAGAAGCAGCAGCACATTTAGCTTCCCAATGAATGGCTGTGCAGTGGGGGCATGTCAGAGCAAATCTAATCATTGGAGGAGAGCATAGAGTCCTTAACAACCGATGAGTCATCAGCTGACAATGGGCTTTCCTGCTGACAACTGAATAAAGGAAAACCATTAAAAATATATAAATTATTGTTGCACCTATACCCTTAATATTAAATTAAAGTAAATCCCTATGTGATCTTCAAATTATAAAATTCCACGATATGCTATTGATACATCCGGTGCTATTACAGGTACTCCTCGCTTAACGACCGAGTTCCGTTTCAACGACTTGGTCGTTAAGCGAATTGGTCGTTAAGTGAGGAACTGCATGTACTGTATACAGTAGTACAGTATATGCATAGTATTTGACAATACAGTATTCTGAATAAGTAAAATAACAAGAAAGATCAAACTGAAAACTTCCACTTGTTTTAATTTGCATAGGTTGTGTAATTTACACACAGTACTGCAATGTACAGTATTACAGAACATAATGAGATGGTCGTAAGTGCGAGCGGTCGCCTAAACGGTGAGATGGTCGTAAGTGCGAGCGGTCGTTAAACAGGTCGGTCGTTAAGCGAGGAGTACCTGTATAACAAACAATTGACAATAAACCAACAATAATCATTCCTTGAAGCTATCCTTTTTAAAGTCAATAAAATTGCAATGAGTCTGTGAACAGGTGTGTTCCTCTTTAACCATGAAGCCGGGTGTGCAAGGCAATGCTTATATACTGGTGACAATAAAGCTGCCATAGCAATGTGTCAACAAAGATGTTGTCTGCTAAGATAATATTTTAATTTTTTCTTTATATTGGGACTATAATCCCTTATGCATTTATTTTCCAGCAGGAGGAGTCCAACTGGAGCTATTACTTTGCACATTTTTCTTTTTAACTAGATGGATTAGGACTGGCTTAACTAGGATACTGACACACCTTGTGTAGGTTAACATTCTGATTGCCACTAGAGGCAGGACCTATACCTATACAGTATTTCACAAAAGTGAGTACACCCCTCACATTTTTGTAAATATTTTATTATATCTTTTCATGTTGCAACACTGAAGAAATTACACTTTGCTACAATGTAGTGAGTGTACAGCTTGTATAACAGTGTAAATTTACTGTCCCCTCAAAATAGCTCAACACACAGCAATTAATATCTAAACCTCTGGCAACAAAAGTGAGTACACCTCTACGTGAAAATGTCCAAATTGGGCCCAAAGTGTCAATATTTTGTGTGGCCACCATTATTTTCCAGCACTGCCTTAACCCTCTTGGGCATGGAGCTCACCAGAGCTTCACAGGTTGCCACTGGAGTCCTCTTCCACTCCTCCATGACAACATCACAGAGCTGGTGGATGTTCGAGATCTTGCACTCCTCCGCCTTCCTTTTGAGGATGCCCCACAGATGCTCAATAGGGTTTAGGTCTGGAGACATGCTTGGCCAGTCCATCACCTTTATCCTCAGCTTCTTTAGCAAGGCAGTGGTCATCTTGGAGATGTGTGGAGGTCGCTATCATGTCAGAAATCTGCCTTCCGGCCCAGTCTCCGAAGGGAGGGGATCATGCTCTGCTTCAGTATGTCACAGAACATGTTGGCATTCATGGTTCCCTCAAGGAACTGTAGCTCCCCAGTGCCGGAAGCACTCATGAAGCCCCAGACCATGACACTCCCACCATCATGCTTAACTGCAGGCAAGAAACACTTGTCTTTCTACTCCTCACCTGGTTGCCGCCATACACGCTTTACACCATCTGAACCAAATAAGTTTATCTTGGTCTCATCAGGCCACAGGATATGGTTCCAGTTATCCATGTCCTTAGTCTGCTTGTCTTCAGCAAACTGTTTGCGGGCTTTCTTGTGCATCTTCTTTAGAAGAGGCTTTCTTCTGGAATGACAGCCATGCAGACCAATTTGATGCAGTGTGTGGTGTATGGTCTGAGCACTGACAGGCAGACCCCCCACCCCTTCAACCTCTGCAGCAATGCTGGCAGCACTCATACGTCTATTTCCCAAAGCCAACCTCTGGATATGACACTGAGTACATGCACTCAACTTCTTTGGTCAACCATGGTGAGGCCTGTTCTGAGTGGAAGCTGTCCTGATAAACGGCTGTATGGTCATGGGCACCCTTGCCTTGTTGAAATATCCAGCACCGGCGTAACTTCAACTTTGTGACTGATTCCTCAATATTATTCTCAAGAATCTGCTGATATTGAGTGGAATCTATGTGACCCTCAACTTTAACCAGATTCCCAGTACCAGCACTGGCCACACAGCCCCACAGCATGATGGAACCTCTACCAAATTTTACAGTGGGTAGCAAGTGTTTTTCTTGGAACGCTGTGTTCTTTTGCCGCCATGCATAACGCCCCTTGTTATGACCAAATAACTCAATCTTTGTCCAAATATGCGTTTGCATACCTCAAGCGACTCCGTTTGTGGCGTGTGTGCAGAAAAGGCTTCTTTCGCATCACTCTCCCATACAGCTTCTCCCTGTGCAAAGTGCGCTGAATTGTTGAATGATGCACAGTGACACCATCTGCAGCAGGTTGATGTTGTAGGTCTTTGGAGTTGGTCTGTGGGCTGTTTTTGACCGTTCTCACCATCCTTCACCTTTGCCTCTCCAATATTTTATGTGGGCTGCCACTTTTGGCCTGAACAAGAACTTTGCCTGTGGTCTTCCATTTCCTCACTATGTTCCTCACAGTGGACACTGACAGCTTATATCTCTGCCATAACTTTTTGTAGCCTTCCCCTAAACCATAATGTAGAACAATCTTTTTTTTCAGGCCATTTGAGAGTTGTTTTGAGGCCCCCATGTTGCCACTCTTCAGAGGAGAGTCAAAGAGAACAACAACTTGCAATTGGCCACCTTAAATACCTTTTCTCATGATTGGATGTACCTGTCTATGAAGTTCAAGGCTTAATGAGCTCACCAAACCAATTGTGTGTTCCAATTAAGCAGTGCTAAGTTACAGGTATTCAAATCGACAAAATGACAAGGGTGCCCAAATTTATGCAACTGTCTAATTTAGTTTTGATGCATATTGCACATTTTCTGTTAATCCAATAAACCTCATTTCACTACTGAAATATTGCTGTGTCCTTCAGTTATTTGATAGATCAAAATGAAATTGCTGATCCAAACACCCAAATGTTTATAAATGACAAACATGGAAATTGTCAGGGGTTCCTAAACTTTTGCATACAACTGTAATAAAATATTTACAAAAATGTGAGGGGTGTACTCACTTTTGTGAGATACTATATATGAAATTCACTATCATGATTACCAGAGGAAGCTGCAAGAAAAGGGGGAAAAAATTATTCCTTGTAAATGTATTCTGCTATGTATTTCTACATAAGGATCGCTCTTTGGAAAATTGATAGGATGGCTTGGCTTGCACACCCGGCTTCATATTCCTGATGAAGTCACGTGACTTAGCATGGAGGGTAGCCGGGTGATGCTGCCGATACCCCTTTTTGTATGAGCCACTGCACTGCAGGTACCGCGATTCGAAAGGGCCATACACCCTAAGGCGGATAGCGAGTGGAACTAAGAAGGAGGAGAAGGAGGAGAAGGAATATAAAGGACCCCTACCTTATATGCCCCAATTCAGGGGAAAGCGTGACTTGACCTGGTATGAGAGGTCAATTGGAGAGGAGCGCATAATATGGAAGATGTTGGGTTTGCACCGAAGCACTTTGTATATTCATTGTGGATAACACTTACATTCACTGAAGCACTAGCACTTTTAAGGTGGAATGTTTTTAAAGATTTTGAAGCAATAGAACTTTTTGCATGGAATACATTCAATGGAATTGAAGCACTAGCACTTTTATTGACTTTAAATGGATAGCTTCAAGGTATGATTATTGTTGGTTTATTGTCAATTGTTTGTTATAATAGCACAGGATTATGTATCTATAGGATATCATGTAATTTTATAATTTGAAAATTACACAGGGAATTACTTTATGCACATTTGATATTAAGGGTATAGGCGCAACTATAATTTATATATTTTTAATTTTTTTTCACATTGTTGGAACACAATCACATTGTATGCGGCCATCCAACAGAATATTATCAACACACCCTGTTGAGGCATTACAAACAATATATACTTAACATACACACTACAAGGTAGCGCGAGATAACATATTTACTAAAGGAAAACCATTGCCAGAAATTAAAAAGTGAAAAAAAATGCGTGGGATCCCTCCCAGTACATACCAGGCCTTTCGGGTCTGTTATGGATTTTAAGGGGAACCCAATGGAGGGCCTCATCCCCCAAATAAAAAAATGGTGGGAGGTCCCCCCCAGACTCCATACCAGAGCCTTATCTGAGCATGCCACCTGGCAGGCCAGCAAAGGGAGGGCAAGCGAGCGCACTTCCCTCCTGAACCATACCAGGCCACATGCCCTCAACATGGGAGGTGAGTGCTTTGGGGCCTCGTCCCCAGCACCCTGGGTTGTGGTTGTTGTGGGGGTCTGCAGGCAGGGGGCTTATCAGAATTTGGAAGCCCCCTTTAACAAGGGGGCCCCCAGATCCCTCCCCTCCATGTGAATGAGTATGGGGTACATAGTACCCCTACCCATTCACCAAAAAAGTGTCAAAAAGTAATAAAAACACAGAGACAGTTTTTGAAAATTCCTTTATTAAAAAATAAAAAAACAGTGTCCCCCGATATAGATCCATCATCAATCATGACACTGCCGACCCAAAAAAGAAAAAAAAAAATGCTCCACCATCAACTAAGGCAAACCACCGAATGCGTGGCTTACTGTTTGACAGTTCTTATGTGCTGTAGGTAAGGGGCAGAGCCACCTTATGACATCACCTGGTGGCACCGCCCCCCCTTGTGACTTCACGGACCGGTTCATGCTGGATGGATTTACATCAGGGGACAGTGTTTTTTTTTATTTTTTCTAATAAAGAAATTGTCGAAAATTGTCTCTGTGTTTTATTATTTATTAATGGGTAGGGGCACTGTGTACCCCATACTCATTCACATGGGGGAGGCCTGGTATGGTTCAGGAGGATGACGGGCTCTCGCCCCCCCCCCCATTACTGGCCTGCCAGGCTGTGTGCTCGGATAAGGGTCTGGTATGGATTTTGGGGGGTGACCCCATGCTGTTTTTTTAAATATAATATTTATTATATTTGTTGATATTTATTATAAAAAAAAATAAATACCTTTTTTCCCTTTTTTTATAAGTGATCATATTCCCTCTGTTCTCAGCAGCATTAGAGCTGATGGGAGGAGAGGCAGCAGCTTCTGAGCTTCCCAGTGACTGGCTGTGCAGCAGGGATGTTTCAGGACAAGTCTGATCATTGGAGGAAAGCATACTGAGTTCCCAGCGTGTGTAAATCAATCACTGAGAATTGATATCCTGCGCTAAATGGTGTGTGGGTTGACTCTAAACCAGTAAAACCACTTTAACCACTACAGATCTGCGCTATAGCCAATAGACAGCTACAGCGCAGATCTGAATTGCCAGGAGAGCGTCCCTGGACATCCTCCCCTTTGATGCGCTCCATGCGCGCACTCGCAGCCGCCACTGGCGTGCCTTCGCTCCCGCCGCACGCTGCGTGACCGTGCCCGCGGGTCGGGCGGACTTGATGTCCGCCCGTGACCCGCGATCGCATAATAGGGAGGCAGAACGAGGACCGCCAATGTAAACATGGCAGTTCCCTGTTCTGTCATCGGGATCAGTGAGATCTGTTATGTCCCTGCCAGCCCAGCCCCAACACAGTGAGGGAACACAGTTAACCCCTTGATCACCCCCCTTAGTGTTAATCCCTTCCCTGACAATGACATGTATACAGTAATCAGTGGCTATTTTTTAGCTCTGATCGCTGTATAAATGTCAATGGTCCCAAAAAAGTGTCAAAAATGTCCGATATGCCCGCTGCAATATCACAGTCCCGATAAAAATTGCAGATCGCTGCCATTGCTAGTAAAAAAAATAAAAATAATGAAAACGCCATAAATCTATTCCCATAGTTTGAAGACGCGATAACTTTTGCGCAAACCAATCAATATATGCCGATTGCATTTTTCTTACCAAAAATATGTAGAAAAATACATATCAGCCTAAATTGATGAATATTTTTTTTTATATATATTTTCTTTTTTGATATTTAGTATAGCAAAAAGTAAAAAATATTGCTTTTTTTTTCAAAATTGTCGATCTTTTTTTGTTTATAGCGCAAAAAATAAAAACCGCAAAGGTGATCAAATACCACCAAATGAAAGCTCTATTTGTGGGAAAAAAAGGACGTCAATTTTGTTTGGGTACAACTTTGCACGAGCATGCAATTGTCAGTTAAGGCGACGCAGTGCTCTGTGCTCTGGCCAGGAAGGTGTTAAATCCCCCTGGGGCTGAAGTGGTTAAAGAAAGGTGACCCCCTGATATGCCACAATTGGCATGTCATTTTTTGGGGGGGAGGACCGGGGATCCTGTTTTCACGGGGTCCCAGGTCCATTTCCTCTCCTAGAGCCGTGGCTCCACTCCCCCCCTCAGCGATGTTCTGGGACACGTCACAGGTCCCAGAAGATACGCCGACCATTGACAAGGCGAATGTGCAGTGCGTGCCCACACTTGTGATACTGGCGCCAGGGTGAGGGGGAGAAGAGCGAGCTCTGGGGCGACCTCAGCGCTGGAGTGCGGGACAGGTGAGTGTCACTTTTTGTAGCTGCTGACTTTTAACTGGGTGGAACTCCACTTTAACTAAAATCCAATCAATACATCAATCATTGTGAAATGAGTGTCCAGTAAACAAAAATTGCTAATCTCTAAAGTGCATGTGCTTTTAAATGTATAAACAATATAAGAGGGCTACCAAGTTGTCACTGTGCTAATTAAATCAAGTGCAATAAATTCATCAGTGGCAGTGACCGTAATCAGTAAACAATAATTGATAAACAATAATAGAGTTGAGCGAACTTCTAGAAGTCCGGGTTCTGCTGGTTCGGCCGAACTTCGGGACAAAGTCCTGGTTCGGGTCCGGACAGAACCCGAACTTTGTCCCGGACCCCGAACCCCATTGAAATCAATGGGGACCCAAACTTTTAGGCACAAAAATGGCTGTAAAATAGTCCTGGAAAGTCCTAGAGGTCTGCAAAAGGAAGGAAATGGGGGTAAGGGTGGGACAAGTGACCTACAAAGAAATGGGGACAGGGAAATAACTTTAAATATTTAAAAAAAAATAAAAACATAAAAAAAAGCAAAAATGGAGGTGAATGTGGATCATCTTCAAACTGGGTCTGAAAGTATTAATTAACGGTAGAAGCCATATAACTGTTCTAAAATCATCTTCAAACTGTGTCAAAAAAGTATAAATAAGCCGGGAGAACCCATATCTGCAAACATCTGTAAAG
>BLSH010045748.1:1084111-1100381 GCA_018402905.1 Glandirana rugosa | reverse complement strand
TTATTAAAATAATTATATGATACATAAAAAGATGACATACATGTAATTCAAATGCATGTGCTAGCTTGGTGTGAAATGTGGATTGTTAGTGCAGAATGAAATTCACATGATGTCTTTATTGTACTTGCCCATGTTAATGGTAATCTTACCTTTACTGTGAAGCACTTCACTTCAAGATGAGGCCATACTAATGTGTCTGTAAAGGCAATTCTGTCTGTCTTTAGTCAATGTATATTTTAATAACAAAATATGAGCAAGTATTGGTTTTGGTTCCTTCAGGTTCATCTAACCTGGTTCATCTAAGACATTGACTAAAGACAGACAGAATTGCCTTTACAGACACATTAGTATGGCCTCATCTTGAATATGAAGTTCAGTTTTGGCCTTCAGTTAACAAAATTATGTCCTGGAACTAGGAAGGGTGCAGAGCAACTAAATAAATAAGGGGAATGCTAAATAGTACATAAAAAAGGGAGTTGGGAAGACTACAGCTGAAAGGTAATAATAACAAGTGAGTAGAATTAATTCACCCCTGAGATGATCAAGTGAAATATGAATATTGTTTATACTGTAATCATATACTGGAAAGGCATATATATAAAAGTATATGTAAAATGCTTGGCTCAAAAAATACTGTATGAGAGAATACCCAGTGTCTGGCAGAAATAGATATTTGTTGCAGAAAGGGGTCCTTACTGTAAGAGATCATTTAAAAAAAGGGATGGTTGCTTTCTTTAAGAATAAAACGGTAAAGAGTTTCCTGTCATTGAAAGAAACTACCTAATAAAACGTCGATACACAAATTTTGCCAGATGCCCTATCGTTGCTCTATTAAAGCAATTTTGATAAACAGTAATACAGTAAAGCAATGGTTATGAGAACATGTTTTAGAAATAATGCAATATTTTCTGTGTATTCGCTTTACTACCGATATATTAGTACTAGTGGAATGCCATGTTGCAAAAATGATGCAAAGGTTTAGGTAAATATATTTTGCAAGATTGGTTCTATGATTCAGAAGCAATACTTTGAGATGCTGCTTTCCAGCGGGTGTAGTCTGTCCTGTTCTTACTAAGTGTTTTTTAAAAGCCACCTTTCCACCCTATGAGATTGTGTTTGTGGCACCAAAATAAAAGAAAATTATGCATATAGAAGTTAGGACACTTATTGGCATGTTTAAAGTCAAGCCTGAAATGGCTCTTGTTGCACTCAATAAATCCGATTTACAACAGTTCAGAAACCCTTTGCATGCTGTGCCATGCTATATCCTTGCCAGTATTTGTATCTTTGCACAGTGACGCAGTGTTTGTTTGTCACAAGGCACATATGGTGAGTACACAGGCCACTAAGTCAAACACTGAAATTAGATTACACACTTCTTGAGCCCTTTCTGGTAGTCTGTGAGATTCTGAACTAAGCTTTTCAAGATTTCCTTTATTTTAAAGTAGAACTATGGGCAGAAGCAACCATGACATACCGTATATGCTCTAATCTGTTGTTAGCATTACCAAAGCAGTCTTTGCTTTTCCAAATCCTTCCTCTGAATATGTTTTTTTCATTTCCTTTAACAGACCAAGCTGTCCAGGGAACATGATGGTTGGGACAAACCATTTAACACTGAAGGGGATACTTACAATGGTCAGCTTCTAATCATGTATTTAAAATCTTTATCTTTATCCCAAAAGGGAAAAAAAAAAGTTTATGTAACTGCTTTTAAAGTGTTAGGTGGAGTTCGGCTTTATTTGTTGACCACTTATGCAAGGTCCATCTACATTTACTAATCCATCTAACATTATCCTCTCCATACAATGCTGCTGTCCAAGGGTATAGCCTTTGCTTCACCATAGATAGAGGAGCCACCCTAAGATAGTAAGTGTGTCACTGGCCAGAACACCTGGTGAAAATAAAGGCGAAAAAGCCTAAAAACAGCAAATGAATGCAGATATTGCATCTAAGGATTGGCAAGCTGTAATATATATAATATTTGATTTGGGGATTTGGATAACCCTTTAAGAGACTTTGTTTATGAAGTTTCTAATAAGTAATATGTGAGCAATAAGTCAACATTGATCAGAAATTGTGACATCCACAACTCTGTGATATTTATAAATCTTTAGAACTAACAGTTTTTCATCTTTTTTTAAGATGGGTGTTCAGCTCAGACGTGAGAGACAACATCTCAGGGCCAGGGAATAGACAGCCAGGGTATGTCAAGAGCTAATAACTGTGTGTAAAAAAAGTGTTCATTCTAGTTTCTGCTAAAAAAAAAAAATCCAAGTATGTAAGTACTTAAAATCTTTACTTTGCTACTCTGTGCCACCAAAGGCATGATAAGAATGACTGTTGTGCTGGTATTTGGCAAGAAATCACTGTAGAATTTGTCACTCCCAGCTGCTTAGCTAAGGGTACGTGAAAAATGTCTCAAACCAGATTTGCTATTTGACCAAAAATATAACAGGCTTCAAAGGCACTGGGTGTGACAGGTAGTGTGCTCATTAAATATCGAGAGCATTCCATAGATTAATTTCTGTTTATTGCTAGCCAAGTGTAAATCCTTGGTAACAAGAGACAAGAGCTATCATAGTTCATTTTCTGCCTCATACCTGATTCACTTATCTGTACGCAACACTGCTAAAAAACATTTCTTATTAACAATTCTAATAAAAAAAGGTATCTACAGTATCTACAGTATCTATCTATCTATCTATCTATCTATCTATCTATCTATCTATCTATCTATCTATCTGTGGGCAGTATTTGCAGGGGAGGAGTGTAAGTGTGAGTGGTATGTGCAGGAAAGAAGTGCAAAGAGTATAATGTTGTAGTCAATGTTTGGGAAAGGTTGTGGGAGAAGAGAAGGCAATCACAATTTACACAACAAGGTTTGTAAGACAGAGAGGTAAATGAGTGGACATTGTGGGAGGATAGGACAAATTAGCAATGGGTTCTCTGACTGCATAATCTGTATGCTGTGAATGAGTGACTGTGTCCTGTAACCAGAAGGGAAAAAACAGATATTTAAGAGTAGAATGTAACATTGATAAGAAGGGTGTGAAGGTGAAGAGCAACACTGAGGTGGTAGAAAAAGAAAGATGCTGCATGAGTCCTGAAAGTTAGTGATGGGTGAATCTGGCTAGGTGCAATTCATGGAAAGTTTGACAAACTCGCCAAAATTTAGCAAATTTAGAACTTTAATGTAAACCCCATAGAAGTCATGGGAGGAGAATCTTGAAAATCAATTCTGGCCCTAATCATTCATGGACTATAGGGAAGGGATTATCAAACAAAGGGCATAAGGAGCTTGGCATTTTTGGGGGTTGGGGTGGCATTAGTGGGGCACAGACTTACCACTGTAAATGTTTTTACATTTAAAAAATACCACAACCGCAAGGGAGACTTGGGAAAACTCAAATCTCTCAAATGACATGCTTGGGAGATGTCTTAAAGATATAGAGTTAAGATAAGATAAGATAAGATATATTGTTACAAAACAGTAGAATTCTCCAGGCCATCATCAGTAACACCATACTGTAGATCACATACAGTAATTTGTATGGGCAATATTTTTATTTTTATTTTACATTGTTCTTTGGCTTAGCGGAAAGTAGGGGTAGATCGGTCCCCAGCCAATATGCCAGAATTTATTTTGGACTATTATGGCACCATTAAGGTGCCTCCCCTGCCATCTTACTTTCCCCCACCCTCGTTTCTTCCCCTTTTTCCCCCTCCCCTCCTCTAGTTACTTTCCCTTCCCCTTCTCTCCCTCTCCTTTTCCCCCCTCCCCCCTATTTTTCCCTACCCCCTTCTCTTTTCCTTTCCTTTCTCCCCTCTTTTTTCCCTCCTTTTCTTTCCCCCCTCCCCTTCTTTCCCCCTTTTCCTTCCCCCTTCTCCTTTCATTTTCTCTCTTCTTCTTTCTCTCCCCTGAGCCTTACATGAGATGTGTAATATTATATATCTTTAGTTAGACATTTTTTTCACCTCCACACAAACCCCCATTTCTGCTGACTGGAAGCATAGTTTCTGGTACCTCGCCCCTGGTGTGGTCAAGCTTGTGGGTAGGCCAGCCACCTCACATGTCCCCATTTGTATGGATTGTATTGAATTAGATGAGTTGGTATCTATTGATTTCTTATTTTCACCACCACAGATATCTCTCCTGAGGAAGCGGATAATCGGCGCAAAAAATGTAGAGACCTACTGATATCCGTGGCTTGACATCACAGTATCTCCCCCTTGGGGGTTTGGATGTATATTGGTTATCATATGCTATTAATGTTATGTCTGTGATTGAATGCTAAATACCTTGTTTTATCATGAAATATCAATAAAAATTTTGTTATATTTTTATAAATGTGTTTTGAAACATTATATACCTTAGTGGTGGCGTAATAGTCTAGCTTTGTCCAAAAGCAATTCCGGGGTAATGGCTGGGGACTGATCTACCCAGGCCCAGACTGGCCATAGGGCACACCAGGCATTTTCCCAGTGGGCCGCGGCCCCTGGGCTGCATGTTCCTATTGATGACTGGGCCGCACAGCAGCAGGTAAGCGGCGGACAGCCAGGCTGGACAGGGCTAACACAGACTGCAGCCACTCACCTCCAGCTATATGGCCATTCCTAAACAGGGCTGGCACCACACACCAGCAAACTGGCACCAGAAGAGCGCAGGAGAGAAGGCTCCTGTGACTGGAAGTGCCTGCAGGGGACAGACACTTTGCGGGCAGGTCACGCTGGAGGTATAGCTGCACTCAATGACAAAGGTGGCCACCGGCCTCTCTCCTAACACTGGCCGTGACACTGACGGCTGCACAGGAAGGAAGGTGAGCACTGTGAATACACTAAATCGTTCCAGTGTCTTACATCCATAGTCCTGCTCTGTAGTGGTGGGGAAAGGGAGTGGACTGGGACTGTCTCTTTACTGGTGTGGGGCTGTCTCTTTGCCGGCATGGGGCTGTCTCTTTACTGGTCTGGGGCTGTCTCTTTGCTGATGTGGGGCTGCCCCCCCCGCAAACGCTCACGCCCCCATCTCTGACCCCCCCCAGCATCAGGCTGCCCAGTCTAAAATGCCTGGGCCTAATTTTTGTCCCAGTCCGGCCCTGGATCTACCCCTACTTTCTGCTAATATCTAATATGGATGAGGCACCCTAATGTATCTTAATGTAAGTTTATCTTTTCCTGAGGTACTCAATTTATGTTCTTTGGCTTACATAAAGCTGCTGAGCAGTTTTTGCTATGAAAATTGTTTTTTTATTTAGCAATAATAGGCTGGAATTAAGCAGCTGAAATAGGAGACAGAACAGATCTAAAAAGTTTACACTTACAAAAAAAAAAAAAAGCTAAATTCATCAACTTACGGATCAACAGCAGGGAAGCAGTGGCAAAACATGTTTGTATCATAGTTTGTGATCTTCTTCTAGTCCCATACCATGCTGTATTGTCTACAAAGTCTAAAATAATTTCAACACAGAGAGCACAAAAACACTTTAAAACCACAACCCCACATTCCAGAAGCAAGGTATTTGTTATGCAGAAAAAACAAATTACATATTTCAGAGACAAAAGCCAACCATAACATTGTGGCTGTTGTGTATGTAAGCAGCTTGAATGGCCAGTGATGTAAAATAAAGACACAAGGAGGTTTAAAAAAAAAAAACTAAAATAAATCTTACAATGTACTATGTCACAGACAAGAGCCAGAAAAAAACAAAGACACACTGCACATCATGCAGATTTTTTTAGTCAGCCATGTTTAAAGAGGGGGGGATGAGGCAGAGTTTAATGTGTAATATTAAACATTATAAGGAATACACACTGCACATCGGGACAAAATAAGGTTCTCCATTCCCAGTGAACAATAATAAAATCAAGGCCAACAAAATAAATCAATATTTAAACATAAATATAAATACATAAAATATTATTGCAAATATTAACAATCATAACGTGTCTATTACTGTGATATTGACTATTATCAATATCAATTTTCAGCAATGAGTAGAAAGGAATACTAATATACAGCAGCAGAAATTTAGGGAGATTCAAAGTTTATCATAATGAGACTGTTTTTCAGCCTGATAGTTCTAGCTTAGATTCTGGACAAACAGTCCATAAGGAGGATGGGAAGAGTCTGTCATAATATTAAAGGACATCTAGCTACACTTACTGTTGAACTGCAGTTGAAGTGTAGATTGAACTGTCATGTTACGTGATTATAATCACCAGAAATCACATAGAGTGCCTCTGGCTGCCTACATTATTTTCAAATGATCAAATGTGACATTGTGGCATAAGGATACCAGAGTGAATATTTTTTTCTTACACACCAGCAGATGGGGAAAGGATACCACAGGTATGTAGTTGGAAATGGTGGGGCAGGGTTGGGAGACCTAGGGCATGTTTGATACCTATGGTTGGCTCCATGCGGACCCTCTATCCTACTTGAGGTTCTGCTAGCTATCAAACATCTCGTCAGACTTCCACCCCTATTGTTTGAGGCTACAGATGTTGCAGTAGATGCAGATGGAGATTATTTTGGAGTGGGGGATGAGATGGAAAGGGAGGATCAAGAAGGAGGAGGATTGTGGTAGTATCATACACATACTGCTTTCACCAAAATAAACAAAAAACTTTAATGCACTCAGCAAAAAGAGAGAACAGCAGCTGCACAGCAACAGAAGATATTGCTTACACACAAAAACAATCAGTATCCCTAACAGTTGGGTTTATTCGCTGTAAATGCAATGTATGGTACACATTGCAATGCAATTCAGAGTAATGGAACACTGAACAGCACAGGGACTAGTGGATATTAGGATGGGGTACACTCTACTCTCTGTAACCTGTCTCACTAAAATTCACTGTAATATAGCAGTTGCAGTATACAGCATTGTATATAGCACTCTATAGCTCTGTAGATAGTACACTAGCATTGTACAGTATAATAGCATTAACTATCTCTGCCTGCAGTCAATGACAGTTGTCCCTCACCACCCTAGCCCCATCACACACTGACAAAAGGCTGGTGGGAAGTCTGACTTTTATAGGGAGCAGGCTGGCACATATGCCAAGCCCAATTATTGGCTGCACTTTGGCACTTGATCACAGTTCACAGGTCATACAGTGCATTATGGGAATTCCATTTTGGTACTTGGGCGAAGCACCCACAAGTTTACTATTTAGGTAAACCCTACCTTGCTGCAAACTCAAAACTCACCCTTTATAAGAAACGTTTTGTGCAGGATGCTTCCAATACTGCTGACAGTAAACAAGAGGTGTTCTGCAAAAGAGAACTTGAAAGTGGGGAGTGAGTATTGAGAGAAAATGCAGAGTAGGATGGGGTACACTAACTGGGGGTGTAAATCTGAATAAGTGCTTGAAGCCTCCAGTGCTCTTTTATTTTTATGCAAACCAGGATATAGGAAGGATAGCTCTGCATACTCATACAAAAGGAGCTATATCACTACTTCCATGGATGCTGGAAAATGAAGTGTGTGTGCTGCAGACAGGCTACAGAAGAAAGACCAATGGGCATACTAGGATTGCTAGAGCATGATTTGCTCAGCTAAATTCAAGACTGAATATAAGACAGAATTCCCAAGTGACACAGTGGAAGTGGAACATATGCAGTTACATATAGTTACATAGTTGTTAAGGTTGAATACATATATAAATAAATACCAGTCCATCCAGTTCAACCTGTGGTGTGTGTGTGTGTAAGTTTATGTCAATATTCATTCCCATATCCCTGTATGTTGTGATCATTAAGATGTCCATCTAAAATTTTTTTGAAACTGGCGACACTCCCTGCTGATGCCACTGCTTGTGGAAGGGAGTTATAAATCCACACCACTCTCACAGTAAAGAACCCTCTATGCAGTTTAAGGTTAAACCGCTTCTCCTCCAGTTTCAATGAATGGCCACATGTCTTCTTAAATTGCCTCCCACTGAAAAGTATCTTCCCTATGCTTGGGTTACCAGATATTTGCATTTCTCTCTCATATCTCCACTCAAGTGTCTCTTCTCCAGAAAGAATATGTTTAATGCTTGTAGTCTTCCCCTATAACTGAGGTCCTCCAGTTCCTCCTGAGAACTGGTCACCAGAACTGGATGGAATACTCAAGATGTGGCCGGACCAGAGTCTTTATCTCTGGAGTAAATCCCCTTTTTAATGCATGTAAATATTCTGCTGGCTTTGCTTGCAGCAGCTTGGCATTGCATGCCATTGCTGAGCCCGTCATTTACTAGGACCACTAGATATTTCTCAATCCTGTATTCCCCCATAAGGTTCTTCCCCTAGCGAGTAACTTGCAACTCCAAATGCTTTACTTTTTTCAAGTTCAACATTAAACCTCATTTGTCATGTACATGCCCAACCAACTTATTTTTTTTTTTAGGTCCTCCTGTAAGGTTTCCAAATCCTGTTGTGAAGTTCTTGCGCTGCTTAGCTTTGTATCATCAGCAAACACTTAGATTGAGCTAATTATACCAACCTCTATATCGTTTATAAATAAATTTAATAGAATTGGTCCCAGGACAGATACTTGAGCGACCCCACTTACCACCCCAGCCCATTCTGAGTGCTCACTATTTATCAGCACCCTTTGGACACGCCCCTGTTACTAGTTTTCTATCCAGGTACATACGCTATGGTCCATGAAGACAGACCTCGGCAATATGGGGAATTCTATCAAATACCTTTGCAAAACCCAGATATACCATGTCCATAGGCCTGCCTTTATCTAGATGGCAGCTCACTTCCTCATAGAATGTTAACAGATTGGTCTAACAAGAACGATCCTTCATGAATCCATGCTGATTACTACTAATGATACTGTTTTCATCAGCAAATTCTTGTATATAGGGAGTATACTATAGTGGATTTTTTGTTTTGCTACTATTTTTGTCTTTAACCGGTTCCCGACCGGCTCGCGTACATTTACTGCTGCAGAGTGGCAGCTTTGGTGCAGCTAGCGGGCGGGCATGTGTGCGCCGGTGTGTCAGCACGCTCTCGTACCCACCGCACACTCCCTGAGTGTGGCTGCGGGTCGGGCAGAGTCGATGTCCCCTGGCGACCCACGATTGCTTACTACAGAGCTTAGTAGAGAACTACTAAAGAGCCTGGAACTGCTGATGTAAACACGACGGTTCCCCGTTCTGTCAGGCGGCATGACAGTGATCTACTTATCTCTGTAATCGGGATCAGTTAGATCTGTCATGCCCCTGCAAGCCCAGCCACCACACAGTTAGAGCACGCCTAGGGAACACAGTTAACTCCTTGATTGCCCCCTGCAGGTTAACCCCTTGTGATATTTATACAGTATTCAGTGGCTATTTTTAGATCTGATCACTGTATAAATATCAATGGTCCCAAAAAAGTGTGAAAAGTGTCCGATCTGTCCAGCACAATATCGCAGTCCCGCTAAAAATCGCAAAAAGTAAAAAATATTGTTTTTTTTTCAAAATTGTCGCTCTTTTTTGTTTATAACGTAAAGAATAAAAACTGCAGAGGTGATCAAATACCACCAAAAGAAATATCTATTTATGGGGAAAAAAACTGCGTCAACTTTGTTTGGGTACACGGTCGCACGACCGCACAATTGTCAGTTAAATTGAAGCAGTGCCGAATCGCAAAAAGTGCTCTGGTCAGGAAGGGGGTAAATCCTTCCGGGGCTGAAGTGGTTAACCACCTCAATTTTTCAGCTTTCATTGCCGTCGCAAATTGAATGACAATTGTGCAGTCATGCAACACTGTACCCAAATTAATTTTTAATAATTTTCTTCACACAAACCTTTTTTATTTTGGTGGTATTAAATCACTGCTGGGTTTTTTATTTTTTACTAAAAAAAGGAAAAGACAGAAAATTTAGAAAAAAATAAATTTTTCTTAGTTTCTGTCAGTAAATTTTGTAAATAAGTATTTTTTTTTATTCACTGATGTGCGCTGCTAAGGCTGCACTGATGGGCACTGATAGGTTGCACTAATGGGCACTGATGAGGTGGCACTTATGTGCACTGATTAGGCAGCACTTATGGGCACTGATTAGGTGGCGCTGATGAGGAGGCACTAATATGCTGCACTGATGGGCATTGATAGGTGGCACTGATATGTGGCACTGATGAGCACTGATAGGTAGCAATGAAGGGCACTAATAGGTGGCACTTGTGGGCACCGTTAGGCAGCACAGATAGGCAGCACTGATGGGCACTGATGGGCAGCACTGTTGGGCACTGGTGGACACCAATGGGCAGCACTGATGGGTACTGATGGGCACCAATGGGCGGCACTGATGGGCACTGATGGGAGACACTGATGGGCACTGATGGGTAGTACTGATGAGCAGGCACTGATGAGCACTGAAAGGCAGCATTGACTGGCATCACTAATGGGGACTGATTGGTGGCACTGAAGGGCACTGATTGGTAGCACTGATGGGCAAAGATTGGTGGCACTAGGGGGCTTTACTGTAATCAGGGTACTGATGATCAGTGCCCTGATTACCTGTCCTGGTGTCCCCTGCGAGGAAAAGCCACTGATCGGCTCACCTCGCCACACACTCAGTCAGTGTGAGGAGATGAGAGCCGATTACTGGCACTTCCACTTTCACATGTGACTGGCTGTGATTGGCACACCTAATCTCATGGTTAAAGAGCCGCGCTATCGGCTATTTACAGAGATTGGGGTCATGCTGTGTCCTAGGAACACGGCACGATCGCTGCATGGCCACGTGCCCTTATGTGGGGGGTCACATGAGAACGAGAGCCACATCCTCCTCCCAGTGTTGCCAACCTACTAGATTGAAATTTACTGGCACAACACCCAAAATTTACTGGCACAGCCACGTTTTTACTGGCATTTTACAAAAGGTACAAAATTACAGTTTTCAGTGCAAATTTCAGTTTTTAGGCTACAAGCAAGTACACTGTGCAAATAGCAATGTGATTTAAGGTAGATAGGAAGGTAAAAAAAACATATTTCTGTTATTTTCAATATAATAAGGGCAGATTATTTAGTCCATCAGTTTTGTCCCCTATGTAAAATTGTAGAGATTTCCCCTTAATTTCTGTTCCATATCCACCACAGAACGTGAGGTGAAATCCCTAATAGCCACTAGGATCACCAGAATTTATGTCCCCACTTCTAAAGACTTCCTGTCTCTATCACCTCCTGTTTTTATCCTTCCAGTCTCCATGCCTCCATCACCCCTCATCTCCATCACACCATCCCCCCGTCTCCAACCCTCCATCACCTCTTGTCTCCATCACACAATCCCCCCATCACTTCCTGTCGCCATCCCTCCATCTCCATCACACCATCCCCATCATCTCCTGTTTCCATTACACCATCCTTCCATTACCTCCTGCCACTTATCCACTGCACACTGCACTCATACAGCGCACACTCACACTAAGAGAGAGAGACTCCTGCAGCCTGGCTCGTGGCTGTCTATCAGAGTGAGCAGAGACAATGTGGGTGTCAAACAGTCCCACACTCACTGTCCCAACTCTTTTTGGCTGGCTTGAAGAGGAAGCGTACTGCACTCACCACTGTCACCAGGAGGGTTGCAGGGTCAGCCAGAGCAGGGAGGCAGGCAGGAATCAGGAGGATCCATCCATGCGGAGTGTCTGCTTCGGTCAGGTGGTGGCTGGCGGTGGTGTGGTGGGAAAATGCAGTAACCTCATTTGAGGGCAGATGGGCTGGGCAGAGGCACTAGCTGGCAGCAGGAGGAGTTCGGGGATTTCCGTAATTGCACATGCGCAGCTCTGACCGGAGCCGATGGCCGTCGTTTTTACTGGCACTTATGGGCTGCTACGGACTTTTACGGACACCTGGAAAAACTGCCCTGTTTTTACGGGCTGTCCGTAAATTTACGGACGGTTGGCAACACTGCCTCCTCCGTCATTTCACAGTGGGCAGGCGACAAGTGGTTAAACTACATAGAAAATAAAATCATTTTTTACTTTATTAAAATAAAACTAAAATAAGGTGTATTAATTTAGTGTCATAATAAATGACAAAGTTGTTGCTGAATCAATAGGCCCATAGCAGAATTGTAAAATCTGTTCATTTCCATTTAGGGTCATCCATGTGTGGGCGCATAAGTGGTTAAACAATAATAACTCAAATGATATTCTCACTGAAAATATGTTTTACTTTCTGTTTTACAAAGCCATATGCCATTTGGAAACAAAACACTCAAAAACTTGTAGCTCATGGTCTATAATGCATGGCTTAGTTTGATGGTTGATGGAAACATACATGTAGCTATGCATCAGGCCCAAGTCATATAGATTAAAGCTAAAGCAGCATGTCGTGATACATAGGGGGGGGGGGGGGGCTAGCTTTATATATAATTTTATAATTTATTGGGTGTGGAACTCCTATTTTCTACCCCCCCCTGTTTTTATATTGTGGGTTTTTAAATATACAGTTGTAAACACAGTATGTACAGAGTAAACACAGTTGATTGATAATAAATGGCTTCATCCAAACACTAACCATGAGTGAAAATAAAGTTTTTGTGTTATCATTCATATTCTCTGAAAAATGGCCAATAAATCATAAATTCTGTCAGGGTATGTAAACTTATGAGCACAGCTGTTTGTGTTAAATGCAAATCCCATACATATATCAAATTATTACTTCAAAATACCATATATTAACCAGTTCCGCCCAGCCTATAGTCAAATGAGGGCTGGGAGGGACCTTGGTGGACCTCATATGACGACCTCCCGGAACAGGCAGTGTTGTGGCGCGATCTGTCACTAGCTGTGTCCACTCGATGACAGATTACTGTACCGGGCCGCTGCCAGTACTATGTGATCATTGTGACCAATCACAGTAGAATCACATGACAATTGTGAACAATGGATGGCTTCCTTTCATGCCATTCATTGTGTACAATTGTGTTGCTAGCTGTGACTGGTCAAAGTGACCACATGGTACAGTCAGGACAAATCACAGCCCATCTGTACCATGTGATTAGCTGTGGCCAATCACAGCTAATCACAACAATGCACAATGAAATTTAATTCAGTAAAATAGTTGCTTATAACTGTGAATTTCACTGGTATAAGCAATCATAATGTGTAAAAAAAATCCTGATCAAATCATAAAAAAAGAAAAAAAAAGTAATAAAAAGAAAAAAATCTTAAAAAATTGGAAATAAATTATTAACACCAGTTATATGATGACACTGTACTGCACTGGTGACAGTATGTAAAAGAAAACAAAACTATTTCTTAATTTTCCCAAAAACGGTGACAAAATATATTACAACTTCAAAAAACTCACCATGCCTCTTAATAAATACCTCGGAGTGCCTACTTTCCAAAAAGGGGTAATTTGGGGGCATATTTGTACTGTCTTGGCATTTTCGAGCATCAAGAAATGAGATAGGCCATCAGTACATGAGAATTGATCAATTTTAAAAGATATATATATACACTATATTACCAAAAGTATTAGACCGTCTGCCTTTACACACACATGAACTTTAATGGCATTCAAGTCTTAGTCTGTAGGATTCAATATTGAGTTGGCCCACCTTTTGCAGCTATAACCACTTCAACTCTTCTGGGAAGGCTGTCCAAAAAGTTTAGGAGTGTGTCTATGGGAATGTTTGACCATTCTTCCAGAAGCACATTTGTGAGGTCAGGCACTGATGTGGACGAGAAGGCCTGGCTTGCAGTCTACGCTCTAGTTCATCCCAAAGGTGTTCTATCTGGTTGAGGTCAGGGCTCTGTGCAGGCCAGTCAAACCAAGTTCCTCCTTCCCAAACTCGCTCATCCATGTCTTTATGGACCTTGCTTTGTGCACTGGTCCAAATCATGTGGTGGAAGGGGGATTATGGCGTGGGGTTGTTTTTCAGGGGCTGGGCTTGGCCCCTTAGTTCCAGTGAAGGGAAGTCTTAAGGCGTCAGCATACCAATACATTTTGGACAATTTCATGCTCCCAACTTTGTGGGAACAGTGTTGGGTTGGCCCCTTCCTGTTCCAACATGACTGCGCACCATTGCAGAAAGCACCCGATGGACTAAGACTGGGATGCCATTGAATTTCTTGTGCGTGTAAAGACAGGTGTCCCAATACTTTTGGTAATTTAGTGTACCATAGTTTGTGAACTCTATAACTTTCCTACAGACTAAATATAAACACTGTTTTGGGTTATTTTCACCAAAGAAATGTAGCAGAATACAGTTTGGACTAAATATAGAAACAAAGAAAAATGTTTTTTTTTTCTAAATTTTTGTTGTTTTTTGTTTATTTAGCGAAAAAACCCAAGTGGTAATTAACCACTACACCCCCGGAAGGATTTGCCCCCTTCCTGACCAAACAAAATTGATGTCCCTTTTTCCCCACAAATAGAGCTTTCTTTTGGTGGTATTTGATCACCTCAGCAATTTTTATTTTTTGCGCTATAAACAAACAAAGAGCGACAATTTTGAAAAAAAAAAAACAATATTTTTAACTTTTTGCTATAATAAATATCCAAAAAAATGTAAAGAAACTCATTTCTTCCTATGTTTAGGCCGATATATATTCTCCAACATATTTTTGGTAAAAAAAAAATCGCAATAGGCGTATATTGATTGGGTTGCGCAAAAGTTATTGCATCTACAAACTATGAGAATAGATTTATGGCATTTTTATTATTTTTTTCACTAGTAATGGCGGCGATCTGCATTTTTTAGCAGGACTGTGATATTGCGGCGGACAGATCAGACACTTTTGACCCTTTTTTGGGACCAATAACATTTATACAGCGATCAGAGATAAAAATAGCCACTGATTACTGTATAAATAATAATAATTATTATTAATAATTATTATTATCATTATTATTTGGTGTCTTCTATAAAGTTATCTCTTTGGGTGTTACTCCCATGACTAACCCGTTGCACACTGCTATACACCCTTTCTAGTAAATTTTGCAAAAAACAAAAACAAAAAAACAGGGATTTTTCATTCGCATTCATTGAAATCCATGTTTAAGCTGGCCTTCTGTATCAAAGTAATCCCTTCTTGGTCAATCCCTACACTGCTATGCAAAATAAAAATACTCCAGTGGATATAGCACCAATATAGGGGAAACAGACACAAGTTGTCGGAGAGTTACAGGTGCATATCTGGTCACTGACATGGACTCAGCAATAGAAATAAGATATTAATGTGCTCACTTCAACAGCAGACTCCTGTGCACCTCAACATACACCACAAAAATCACCTGAAGTCTGCTGTTACTTTTTATTGTGGAACTTAGAAGCTACTATATCCCCAGGTGTTAAATCTATGCTGCAATGTCCTTAAGGCTGGGTTCTCACTATCCGACACAAAAACAGTCAGACTTTTGATCCTACTTTGCCCTGCAACATCGGTCCTACTTTGGTCCTACTTCCATCTGACTTGAATGAACAAGATAAAATTTTGCTCCGACTTTGAGATAGTGACTTGTCCTGTGACCAATCAAAACAATCCCAGTGTGAGATAAATTCCTTTTACTGCTGCTGTAATCACCAAGTCGGATGTCACAAGTCGGATGTTTAGAACAAGGATCCGACTTTGATCTTACTTCAATGATATTCAATGGACTGAAGTAGGACAGGAACCTTTTTCAAAGTCGGACCGTCTTGTGTCGGACCAGTTAAGATGGCTGTCATAGGGAAACATTAATTTGGTGACGTCATGTGACTTGTGTTCACAATGTCGGTCCCTTTGACGGACAAGTGTGAACCCAGCATTATTGAGACTTCATTGGTCACCAGTGTGTATAGGCGCAAAAGACAAGTAAAAATAAACTCATAGTTTATAAATGTACAGAAAGCTCCTGCATAGTGTTGAGCGAACCCGGACTGTAACGTTCGGGTCCGTACCGAACTTTCGGGTGTCCGGGGCACGGACCCGGACCCGGACATTTCAAAAATCGTTCGGGTTCGCTAAAAACTTTACAGGCCCAGGCCCAGGCACGGGGCCTGTGGGCTTTCAAGCCATGCCTGGGCTTGCAATGTCAGGCCCAAGCGAGTTGTGATACGTCCTCGAAAGACATGTAAATATTTGATACTCAAATAAAAATGAACAGAAAACGCGGATATGTGTGACCACTGGTTACTTCAGAGTTATTACGACCCAAGTGTGAACAGGCAGTTTCCCTGGCTGTAACACTTGTGTTCAGTGTACTGCAGTGGTTTAATTACAAAGGGATACTGTCGGTAGAATTGACCAGGCTGTGTTCTGCCAGGCTGAAACTTTTTCCAAGGACAGGATGAAGTCAGGT
>BLSH010045748.1:1068711-1080176 GCA_018402905.1 Glandirana rugosa | reverse complement strand
AGGCCTCAATACAAAAAAAAAACCATGTTGGCTACCTCCTCCTACTCCTCTACCACCGCCACTTCCACCTACACTGCCACGGTCACGGCCTAGTCAACCTCTAGGCTCCTACTCCACATCCACCCCCCTTCCCATTTTTTTATTTGATTTTAATTTATTTTCCCTATCCCCATTTTTTTGTAGGGCACTTGCCCTAGTTTGAAGATGATTTTAGAACAGTTATATGGCTTCTACCGTTAATTAATACTTTTCAGACACAATTTGAAGATGATCCACATTCACCTCCATTTTTGCATTTTTTATGTTTTTATTTTTTTTTAAATATTTAAAGTTATTTCCCTGTCCCCATTTCTTTGTAGGTCACTTGTCCCACCCTTACCCCCATTTCCTTCCTTTTGCAGCCCTCTAGGGCATTCCAGGACTTTGTTACAGCCATTTTTGTGCCTAAAAGTTCGGGTCCCCATTGATTTCAATGGGGTTCGGTGTCCGTGCGATCGTTCGGGTTCCGTCCGGACCCGGACCCGGACTTTGTCCCGAAGTTGGGCCGGACCAGCAGAACCCGAACTTCCAGAGGTTCGCTCAACTCTACTCCTGCAGTTTCCATACATGCTAAATATGTGCTGAAATCATACTGATATCCTGTAATAGTTATAAATATACGTAATTTACGTAATTTGACTATATTTTACATTTTAAAATGCTTAGTGGGTTTATTATGTGTTAAATAATAAAAAAGGCTTAAGTAACTTCTGCTATGAAATTAATTAAATGCGATCCACAGTAATCTTTTCCATTATCCTTAACCCACAGTAGATTGCAAATAACACTGTCCACATATGGTACCGACAGGATCTAAATATAATGGTATCCAAGTGTGTCAGAAGGTAAAGCTTACGTTTAGACTCAGGCATCTGATAATGCTCATACTTTGTATGATTTTTATAAATCAAAACAGAAAGACTTACTTGTAATGTGCCTAGCTATAGATTTTATCAATGTTAAATAAATAGCTAATGTTTCCATATTGCATGTATTCAGTTTATTAGCTTGGTATGGAAATACTTGAGGGAAATGTGTTTAACATTCTTTTGTGACTTGATTATTTTTAGTTGTTGTTGGATGTGTCTTTAGAATGGTAAATGTAACTTAATGGTCCTTCCGTGGCCTCTGAAGGCTATTGTATTGGTTTCAAGAAGTGGGGCAAATGAAGATGACTGCACAGAATAAATGTACCTGCACAGAAAAGGTTTCTATTTATAAATCAGCTAATTATATTATTATAGAATGTCCTCTTTTTGGATTACCTTGAACTTCAATAGGTTCTCATAGCAAAACACTCTCAGGTGGGGGGAAGAGGGTACTATGAGCTATGTTGGCATTTTTCCAGCTATTGTTCTTCTAAGATCAGCACTGGTGTCACACCTCTCCGCTATTCACATAAACACATGAGTTGAATAGAATTTTAACAGTCTAATCATTTTACTAGCCTCCGATTCCCATCTAATTTTTGGACAGCTCCATTCTTTGACATATGACATAAATGTAAAGGATATGCAAGTCCAAGAACAAAATTGAAATATGTTGTAGCTTACCAGTCCCAGTGTTCCTATATCATTCAAACTCTGTGTATATGTACACTTTTGCATAAAGAAAAATTGAGCAACAGCTAGGATGGCACTGTAGCTATTCTGGAGTGAGCTGGCTGTATGAGGGCTGGAGGGATCATTTACAGTGGCTTTGACTTCCCACCGGACAGCAGTGTGTCTTATGAGGTTGTCATTGAGAAACACCTGCTTATTTCACATTTGAGTGCATTTTTAATGATTTTAATGGTGAGCACTATAGTTTGCTTCTTTTCCTTTGCGACCTTTAACCACCTCAATACCGGGCCTGTTTTTTGGACTTGGTGTTTACAAGTTAAAACCATTTTTTTTGCTATAAATGTGCTTAAAACCCCCAAACATTATATATATATATATATTCTAACACCCTAGAGAATAAAATGGTGGTTGTTGCAAAACGTTATGTCACATTGTATTTGCGCAGCGGTCTTACAAGTGAGTTATTTAAAAAAAAAGACAACGGTAAAGTTACGCCATTTTTTCCATATTGTGAAAGATAATGTTATGCCAAGTTTATTGATACCCAACATGTAATGCTGTAAAATTGCGCCCGCTCGCGGAATAGCGACAAACTTTGCAACCTAAAAATCTCCATTGGCGACGTTTAAAAATTTCTACAAGTTACATGTTTTGAGTTACAGAGGAGATCTAGTGCTAGAATTATTGCTCTTGCGCTAACGTACTGGCAATACCTCACATGTGTGGTTTTAGCACCGTTTTCATATGCCAGGACCTCTTAAAAATGAGATCTGGGGTCAAAAGGACCTTAGATCTCATATTTACAGTTGCAAAAAAAAAAAAAAATGTAAAAAAATGACAGTTCAAAAAAAAAACTCCCCTTTAAGAGCATTGGGCGGAAGTGACTTGTGACATCGCTTCTGCCCTGTAATGTTATGGAGCCGAGTGGGTGGCATTTTCCGCTCACTCAGCTTCCTGTGCAGGGGGGGGTGGACCCGATCATCTCCGCCTGTGGTCCAGTAAGTGGCGGAGATGACGGGAAAGTGGTGGGGGGGCACCTCTCCAGCCACCGATAAAAGTGATCTAGCGGCAGCTAAGACCACTTTCATCTTGCAGAGAATCGGTGGCAGAAAAAAATGGTATCTGAATGGTGCCTGTAACTGCTGTACCATTCAGATATCACCGCTCAAAGGCAGCGACGCCATATGATGTTGTGCGGGGGTGAAGTGGTTAAAACCTTGTAGTGCCGTTCCAAGCCCCAGGTGTAATGTGTTTAATCATTGGAACTACGACTAAGCCCCAGTGGGCAGGGCAAAACATGTCAGGGAGTGTGGCCTGTGGAGCAGCATTGGCTGAAGCCAACACATACACCTACATGGATTGGGCTGGATGAGCGGCATCCTGCACTTCTGGATGAATATCACTTTGGTTGATCCTACCCATTAACGAGGTTGTGGAGCTGAGTCTTGTGGTTCTTCTGATTGATTGTATGCACAAGTTGGAGCAGATTGAAGAGTTATGTCTGGGTCCTGGTGACTGACAACATGCCTTACTGACCTTTGTAGTGAAGGTCAATATTGGAGGTGAGTGCTTGTCCTCTAGGGAAAGGGGGAGGATTTTTTTCACTTGTAGCATTTTACATGGAGAAGCATGATTTAGCACCATTTGGGGATCTTCTTTGTTTATCACTGGGAACTATTCAAATATTTGGATTTTTATTTTTTACATGCAATATATATCCCCACAGTTTTGATGATGGATTTTTATTTCAATATTTTAATTATGTTTTCACAGATTTGTATTTATTTTTTTCAGTGCAGCTTGTTCACATTGTTTTGAGTCTCTTCTTATTTGTCACCATGAAATGTGTCCCTACTGCAGTGGTTCTCAACTCCGGTCCTCGGGACCCCCCCAACAGGCCAAGTTTGCAGGATAACTGAAACACATCACAGGTGATATCATTTTCTGCTCAGTGATTGCAGTATTCTAGTCTGCACCTCCCCAAGGTAATACTTAAAATCTGGCCTGTTGGTGGGTCCCGAGGACCGGAGTTGAGAACCACTGCCCTGCTGGAAAATTTCAGCTATATTCCTGTTATAGCAAAGCTCAATCATTTTGATTCACCACTACTTTCAGTCCAGGTGAGACTGGTCACCAGTACAAGTAGAGAGAACGAAGATACACATGCAGCAATAAAACAATGAAAGTAGTTCTTTCTAACCTTTTCCTATGAAATCCAAATCTGAAAACATAACTACACATACATACAGTGCCTTGAAAAAGTATTCATACCCCTTGAAATTTTCCACATTTTGTCATGTTACAACCAAAAACGTAGATGTATTTTATTGGGATTTTATGTGATAGACCAACACAAAGTGGCACATAATTGAGAAGTGAAAGGAAAATGATAAATGGTTTTCAATTTTTTTTACAAATAAATATCTGAAAAGTATGGCGTGCATTTGTATTCAGCCCCCCTGAGTCAATACTTTGTAGAACCGCCTTTCACTGCAATTACAGCTGAAAGTATTTTTGGGTATGTCTCTACCAGCTTTGCACATCTAGAGAGTGAACTTTTTGCCCATTCTTCTTTGCAAAATAGCTCAAGCTCTGTCACATTGAATGGAGAATATCTGTGACCAGCAATTTTCAAGTTTCGCCACAGATTCTCAATTGGATTTAGGTCTGGACTTTGACAGGGCCATTCTAACACATGAATATGTTTTGATCTAAACCATTCCATTATAGCTCTGTCTGTATGTTTAAGGTCATTGTCCTGCTGGAAGGTGAACCTCCGCCCCAGTCTCAAGTCTTTTGCAGAGTCTAACAGATTTTCTTCTAAGATTGCCCTGTATTTGGCTCCATCCATCTTCCATTCAACTCTGATCAGCTTCTCTGTCCCCGCTGAAGAAAAGCATCCCACAGCATGATGCTGCCACCACCATGTTTCACGGTGGGGGTGGTGTGTTCCGGGTGATGTGCAGTGTTAGTTTTCCGCCATACATACTGTTTTGCTTTTAGGCCAAAAAGTTAAATTTTGGTCTCACCTGACCAGAGCACCTTCTTTCACGTGTTTGCTGCGTCCCCCACATGGCTTCTCGCAAACCGCAAACAGGACTACTTATGGCTTTCTTTTAACAATGGCTTTCTTCTTACCACTCTTCCATAAAGGCCAGATTTGTGGAGTGCATGACTATTAGTTGTCCTGTGGACAGATTCTCCCACCTGAGCTGTGGATCTCTGCTGCTCCTCCAGAGTTACCATGGGTTTTTTGGCTGCTTCTCTAAATTAATGCTCTCCTTACCCAGCCTGTCAGTTTAGGCGTATGGCCATGTCTTGGTAGGTTCGAATGATGGATTGAACAGCTCTCCATGAGACATTCAAAGCTTGAAATTATTTTTATAACCTAACCCTGCTTTAAAATTCTCCACAACTTTATCTGTGACCGGTCTGGTGTCTTCCTTGGCCTCCATGATGCTGTTTGTTCACTAAGTTTCTATAACAAACCTCTGAGGGCTTCACAGAACAGCTGTATTTAAACAGAGATTAAATTACACACAGGTGGACTTTATTTACTAAGTAGGTGACTTCCGAAGGCAATTGGTTCCATTACATTTTAGTTAGGGGAATCAGAGTAAAGGGAGATGAATACAAATACACGCCACACTTTTCAGATATTTATTTGTGAAAACTTTTGAAGACCATTTATCATGTTCCTTCCACTTCACAATTATGTGCCACTTTGTGTTGGTCTATCACATAAAATCCCAATAAAATACATTTACCTTTTTGGTTATAACATGACAAAATGGGGAACATTTCAAGGGGTATGAATACTCCTTTGTTCTGAAAGTATTTTATTTAAGATATCTTATTACATCAAATGTTACCAAATGCAATTCAACTTATGTTAAGATAAACATCAACATTAGGGATAACAAATTACACTGCTGTCAGTAACCCACAAGGCTTCTGGAAGAACAACGATTAAGACTAGCTCCCAGGCAGTGCTCATTTCGGCATAATAATTCTTATACCATTCACAGCTGAGCCCAGTCCGTCTGTGCATGACTGGAGGTATGCATTTACTTGTAAGGGCCTATGCATAGTCAGCTTTGTTAGTGTGGGTTGGAGGGTAAGAGAGCGCCATCCTCTCTGTTGCCTCCGCCCCAACCTGCTGCCTCTGTAATTAGGATAAACAATAAAGGGGGAAGGAAAAAGAAAAAAAAGGGGGGGTGAGGGAGGTTTTGAGTGGAGTAGGCTGTGAGAAGCACTCCCTCCACCCTACTCCCATTTCCCCCCGTGACCAGGGTTCTCTGAGGTTTTTGTTTCTTAGGGTGGTGATAGGCTTTAGTATGGGTTTCTAATAGTTTCGTACAACCAGGTCCTGGTATTCTTGCGATTTTGAAACTGGTGGCACGAATCCCATGTGTTGGTATACACATCTATTCTGTCTATTGAGTTGTTGATCAGTTCAAACCATGTTCCTATGCAGTTAATGCGGTTGACCCACTCCTTCATGGATGGGAGTGTGGCAGATCTCCAATGTACCAACAAGCACATTTTGGCCGAATTAATCATGTGCATAGCAATTGACTTATAACACTTTTTTTTGGATATCCCCGAGAGGTGCAGTAGGTATTGGGCTGGGGTAAATTCCACCGGCAGTGAAGAAATCACTGTTACTATGTCATGAAGTCTGCGCCAGTATGATTGAATTAGTGTACACTTCCACCATATGTGGATGAACGTGCCCTTTTCCAGTTTGCACCTCCAACACCTGTCAGAAACAGAGCGAATACATTTGTTGATCAATTCCAAGGTTTTATACCATCTAATGACATTTAGGGAACCTTTATGAATATAAAGGTATAATCGATCCCAGGTCTCCTCATTTATCTCCCTGTCAAGAGTGGATTCCCAAAAGGCCTGAGCTGGTCACTGAAGCTTATGAGTATCCTCAAATAATGAAGCATATATGGTCGAGATTACATGACTCTGGGGGGTTGTGCATGTGCATAGTGATTCAAATGTTGTCAGAGGTCTAGTATAGCTTTCTCTATGCGTTGGCTGATCCAGAAAATGATTCAGTTGAAGGTAACACCAAAACGGAAACTCCTTTGTGACGGGCATCTCTGCTAAGTCTCTCTGGCGTAGGAACTTCTCCCTGCGGAAGAAGTGTCTAGTCTGCATTTGCACATATGGCCATTCCTTAGCAAGGAAGTGATTAGATAGATAGGGCGAAGTCTGTGTTGCCTCTAATCGGAGTAATTGGGCCCTGCAAGCGCTACCAAAGGCCTTAAAAGTCGCCTCAATCAATGGATGAGTGTAAAGGCTGGACGGGATCTGTGCTCTAGGCAATCAAGGAGCATCTCTAAGGTTAAGACTCGACCAAGAGTGTTCCAAAGGAACCCAATCCTTGCATTTAGCATGCACCTTCCAATCCACTACCCAGGCCAACTGGGTATCGCCCTGTGGTATCGTTGTATGTCAGAGAGCCCGATGCCTCCTTTGGATTTAGGCAGCACCAATTTCTCCCGCTTTGATCGGGGCCATTTATTTCCCCAAAGGAATGTCCTAAACATCCTCTTGTAACTAGTGAAAAAGGATGACGGTAAGTCGATCGGCAGGGTTTGATCTTATAGAGCAAGCGTGGAAGAACCGTCATTTTTAAAATTACGGCCCTCCCAAGCCAAGAGATATTGGGCACGTCCCAATGTGTAAAGTCTCATTTTAAATTCTGTAGTTCCACCAAAAAATTCCTTTTGCATATCTCAGTGACTTTCGTAGGGATTTGTACACCCAGTTAAGTTATTGCCGCTGCTTGCCACTGAAATGGGAAATTAGCTTGGCACTGCTTAACTATCTTGTTTGGGAGAGTTACATTCAGGGCAAATGATTTGGAGTAGTTGATTTTCAAATTGGCCAACTTATTAAAGCATAAACAGGCATGATTTGGAAAGTAAAATTTAAACCCCTTTAGTTTTAGATTCCACACAAGTAGCGTGGAATGCTACAGGGTAATGATTGTTGTTGAATCTGGGGGTCGTCCCCTTCTTAAAGTGAGTCTCTTGTAAAAAGAGTATGTGGGCTCTAAGGCGATGGGCTTCAGCTAAGACGCTACTATGCTTTTCTGGCACATTGAGTCCCTTCACATTAAAGGAGAGTACCTTAAGCAATGTCGGTGTCTGACGGTTCATTGTGAGTGCCTTCGTTATGGGCTAAACCCCTATGCAGGTCACACCCCTGGACACGGGAGTAGGGAGGGTACAGGAGATGAAGAGAGGATGAGCCCGTAAAATGGGGAAAGAAGGGTAAGGTCAGCTGTAGGAAAGAAAAAAAGCAACATATTCCCCTGGCAAACCATAAAGCGCATCTAGTAGGAGAGATGTGTCGCCTGTTGTCCCTTGTGCTCACCCCTAACAACCGTACTCCAGAGTGGCTATAATCCCCAAACAGGCCCAATGGCAGTTACCCTTTCAGTGTCGGTTCAGCTCATCTTTATCCAGTGGCTTCTTCTCAGTATTCGTAAAACATAGTCCCACCTAGCCTGAAATTCAGTGGGTTTTAAGGACAGGAGGGTGTTTATCATGGATGAATGCATGGGGCTTTCAAACCTCTTAATTAGTTGTGGCTTCTGTATTCCATCTTGCGCCATACAGATGATGGTAATGATCTTGGGGTCTCTTCAGTTTCCATGTCCCCTCTAAATGTGCGCAGAGAGTTAGAGGAATTTCTGCAACGTCTCTGCCTGTTCCTGTGTTCTTTAAGGTCTTCTCTAGGGGAGGTCTCCTTACTGGAGAGAGCCATCTTGCTTGAAGATAAACCTAAACTAGACAGAGGTACTTCTGCGGCTGCCCCTATGGTTCCATTCATTACTACCTTTTCCAAGCAATTTAAAAATGCAAAACACCTAATCTCTAAGCATTGCCATATTCTTAGTAGCGACAATTTACTTAAGAAGATACTACCTGAGAAACCCAATGTTGTTTTTAGAGGGGGACCTTCACTTAGGAATAGGGTGGCTCCTAATATCATTAATCCCCCTATAAAGAGACCAAGTTTTTTTTCATGACATGGCTTGGTTCTATAAGTGTAAGAAGTGTAGGGTGTGTTCCTACAATGTTTGCTCCAGGAGGAGGACTGACAAGTTCACATTTACTAGTACTTCAGTAGAGCATACTATTAGACCTTTTATTACCTGTGGTACTACTGGAGTTGTTTAAATGCTTCAATGCCCATGTGGGCTGCAGTATGTGTGAAGAACTAAGGCCCCCTACACTTTAGATTGAACGAACATATAACTAATATAAAAACAGGGTTTAAAAACCATTCAGTCTCCCAACATTATAGACGTTTCCACAATAGAGACCTCTCCAATACACTATTTTTGGGTATTGATACCTTCAACCAAACTCGAGAGGGGGTTCGCTGATTAGGAGGATATCCCAGTTACAAATGTCATGGATTTATCAGCTTAGAACCTTGAACCCTGTTCCGCATAGATTAAACATTGAGGTTGATGTTAACGCCTTCATAGATAATTCCTGAGTACACACGTGAACTGTTTGTTAAACTTGATCTGGGCTCATTGTGTGAGGTCCTTTCTAATTTCCTTAGTATGCACCTATCATATGCACTTTAGACGGATTTGCATCTATTTCTACCCTAAATTAGGGCAAATTCAAATCCTATTATCCTTTGGGGTTTAATATAATTGCTTCTTCTCCCCAAGAATTATTAGATTTTGACCATATTTTATATATTTTTATTTATTTGTGTCGACACCATTAGACACTTTATTGATTTTAATTGATGGCGTTTTTAAATGTATTATTTATAACCATAGGATTTTTTTGGCTTATATCCCATATATGGTTCTTTGATTAGTCTGGTGGTGCAGGTCATGTGGCGCCCTGTGAGGGCGCTTTTTTTGGTTGCACACTGACTAAGTGTCCACCAGATTACTAAGTTTATATCCCATATATGGTTATTAGAATATTGTCTGGTGGTGCTGATCATTTGGTGCCCTGTGAGGGCGCTCTTCTTGGTTGCACACTGACTGAGTATTCACTAGATTACCAAGTTTACATAACCACTTTTTTTGTGATGTAATAGTATATATTTTTTAGTTTGCCTACAGCCACATTACCCTGAATGACCCTGATCTTATCTGATCTTGGAAGCTAAGCAGGGTCAAGCCTGGTTAGTATCTGGATGGGAGACAGCCTGGGGATACCAGGTGCTGTAGTCTTTTTCCCTTTTTCTTGAGTCTATATTTTTTAATACATCCTTTTTGTGCGGTGGTCCCACATAGGGTTTGTAGGTAAGTTCTCGGTACATTAACTTGTGTTTTGGCAGTTTTGCCTGTACCCAAGTTTGTGCAGGAGGACGATTGATAATACTGGAAGTGTTCTCGGCTCATCTCTATGGGTTCTGCCATTTGCCCTCACCTAAGAGGGCGCCGGAGCATGGGTGACGCTGTCCTAAAGATTGATTAGTGTTTTTGTATATATTGCTTTGGTCACCTAATTTTGGGTTCTGACACTGTGTATACCTAAAATGTTGCCCGTGGACCGGTCATTCCATCCGAAGTACTATATAATGCTCTCGGCACATGATCTTCAGTTTGGGCATGTTTGCCCACACTTAAGATGGCACCGGAGGACTGACAACAATGAGCCCAGAATGAGGTTGGGCTTTTAAATAAAGCGGTGAGTCAGCAGCGCAGCTATACCCTGTGACGAAGTCTACTACTACGAAACGCCGCGTCGGGTGAAAAGCGTGCTGACATCACCACTGTCTGTTGCATTGTGATCCGTTTAGCTGGCCAGCTATTTATGCTTGTTTACATTCATCTATATGTAAGTGCAATACTTTTTTATCTAATAAATTAGCTTAACAATATTACGCTATTGTGAGCTTTCTTTCTTGGCACCATTGTGGAAGAAAACTCTGGAGTCCCCAGGACGATCACGCATGTATAACTGGAGGACACTAGTGACTACCTTTACAAGCTTTTCCCCTGGTGGGACCCTTGACGGAGTAAAGTGGCAAGCTACTATCCAGCTTACCTCTGGTAAACAGATATCTAATAAGGTGGAGGCACTTAGATGTTATGTGTGTGAAGCACTGGGTGATAACCTGAAATCGCTATTACTACCTCCAACAACTGTTTACATCTGAACACCTTATATGTTTATGGACTTTATTTACCTGTTTACTTCAGTTTTTAATGGATTTTTGTGTGTGAAACACTGGGCGATAACCTCAAACTGCTATTGACAGTTGTTTACATCTTAGCACTTATGTTTATGAACTTTCACTTACCTGTTTAACTTGTATCATTCATGTATATCCCTTCACAGGTAATAATGTGTATTTATGCAGTTTGCATGGTCCTTTACCCACAGGGTTTATTTATATGGACCCTAATCTATAGAGACTAGAGTTGAGCGAACACCTGGAAGTTCGGGTTCTGCTGGTCCGTCCGAACTTCGGGACAAAGTCCGGGTCCGGGTCCGGACGGAACCCGAACGATCGCACGGTGCCTGGTCGTCTTGGGCTTGAAGGTCCACAAGCGAGTTGAGATCAGAGATATCTAATCCCAGGTATATTTATTTGGGACACCCATTTCCTGGTACGTTTGACGTATTTATGTGTAATAATGGACACTTCCCTATATGTACTTACTATGTTCAATTTGTCCATTCACTTTCAAGTATTTGTATTCACGATTCTACATTTGTTGACAGTTATCGTCAAACTCCAATAGCGGGTCACAAAGTGTGTGTTTTTAGGTAATTTTTGACTTCATTTGTCCATTTATTTCAGGTATTTGTATATTCCACAAGTCTACATTTGTCAACAACCTCCATCATT
>BLSH010045748.1:1024583-1041937 GCA_018402905.1 Glandirana rugosa | reverse complement strand
TCCTGTCTCTCACAGCAGCAGCAGGAACCTCTCCCTATAGCAGTATGAGATGATTTTAGAACGCTAATGTATCCCTCACACAAGCACCAGGAAGGAACCTCTCCCTATAGCAGTATGATATGATTTTAGAACACTAATCTAGCAGTATGAGAGGATTTTAGAACACTAATCTAGCAGTATGAGAGGATTTTAGAACACTAATCTATCCTTCACACCAGCACCAGGAACCTCTCCCTATAGCAGTATGAGATGATTTTAGAACGCTAATCTATCCCTCACACCAGCACCAGGAACCTCTCCCTATACTAAGTATGAGATGATTTTAGAACGCTAATCTTTCCTTCACAGCGACGGCAGCACCCTCTCCCTACACTAGCCTGAAAGCATGTGACATGCAGCGCTACCTGACTCCAGCTCATATCAAGGCTATTCAAAAGGCGCAAAAAATACCTGAACCGCGAACCAAATGTCCGGGTTCGGGACACGGACACCCCAAAGTCCGGTACAAACCCGAACTTTACAGTTCGGGTTCGCTCCACTCTAATCGTAAGTACTGTTCCAAGGTTTGGTTGATCCTTTCAGTTTGACCATTGGTCTGTGGGTGGTAGGATGAAGAGAAGGACAGTTCAATGCCTAGGGAGGCACACAGGGCTCTCCAAAAATGTTCATTGGGATCCTGTGGAGCCTGAGGATTTCCCGGACAAAGATCTCTGCCGTTTCAGGTGCGTTTGGCGTGCCCTTCATGGAAAGGAAGTGGGCCATTTTTGTCAGCCTGTCCACCAGCACAAAAATGGTGGAATACTCTTCTGACGGAGGTAGTTCGACTATAAAGCCCATGGCGATCATTGCCCATGGTTTCTCGGGGACTGGTAGTGGGCTTAGTTTTATTGTTCTTGTTCCTGGCACAGATGGAACAGGAGTTGACGTATCTCTTACAGTCCCCATCCATCTGTGGCCACCAGAAAGAACGCTGTATTAACTCCAATGTTTTTCATGTGCTAAAGTGCCCGGACAGTTTGTGATCATGACAGATCTTGCGAACAGACACTCTTAGATCCTCTGGTATGAAAATGTTATTTTTGTACCAGAGCAGTCCGTCTTTCTCAATCAGGTTATGTCAGGGGGACTGGTGGTCCTGGCTGGGGATCGTCGGATCTGGGACAACAGATCTTCTTGGGTGAGCAAGAAGTTTCCTGGCTGGAGGATGGTGTCAGGTAGGGTGGAGCTTTCTGGGTCACAGAACATCCGGGACAGAGCATCCGGTTTAGTGTTCTTTGAACCGCGCCTGTAAGTGAGATGGAATGTGAACCTGGAGAAAAAGAGTGCCCATCGGGCCTGACGTGGTCTCAGTCTCTTTGCTGTTCTCAAATACTCCAGGTTCTTATGGTCAGTATAAATGAGAATGGGGTGAGCAACCCCTTCTAGAAGGTAGCACCACTCCTCTAGTGCCGATTTAATAGCTAGTAGCTCTCTGTCTCCAACATCGTAGTTCTTCTCCAGCGATGATAGCTTGTGGGACAAGAAGGCCAGTGGATCTGGCAATGCTTTGGGGCCCCGTCTCTGTGAGAGGACGGCTCCTACTGCCCTTTCGGAAGCAACTTCCAGGACGTAGGGTCCTTACCTTATGGGTCTGGATGCTTCAGGATTGGTGCAGAAGTGAAGAATTTTTCAAATGCTGCCTTTGCCTCGGTCATCCAATGGAATCGGAAGTTTTGCTTAGTAAGCTGGGTAATCAGATAGATAACGGCTGAGAACCCTCTTATAAACTTCCTATAGAAATTGGCAAATCCAATGAAGCATTGTACACCTCTCTTATCCTCCGGCACTGGCCAATCCAAAATGGCAAAACCTTTTTCGGGTCCATGGTGATACCCATGACAGATATGATCAGTCCCAGAAATGGGATGCTGGAGCATTCAAAGTCCCATTTCTCTGCTTGGGCATAGAGCCCATGCTGGGGACGTGGACAGGCGGATGAACCCCTTTTTCAGGTTGTCATCTAAGTAGGCCTTGAGGGCCACTAATTCAAGCTCAGTGAGTGGAAAAATGCTTCCAAAGGGGACTTCTGCCCCAGGAAACAGCTCAATGGGGCAACCATAAGGCCTGTGAGGTGGCAAACTTCTATGCACCCTTTATGCTAAAGACATCTAGAAAACATTGGTAAGCGGGTGGAACGGCCTGGCGGGTCTCAGGATCAGGATCAGAGTCCAGGCAGAGCAGGGCTGAGGCAGCTTCAGGGCCCTTTTGCAGGCAATGTTGGGCACAATAAGGAGAAGGAAACCTGATTTCGCCTGTGCTCCAGTTTATGGCAGGGTTGTGTGCCTGTAGCCAGGTTGAGCCCAAGATCACAGGAAATAGGGGGGATGCGATGACATCCAAGCGGAGGAATTCTTGGTGTCCGTCTGGCATGGTAACAGGCAGAGGGGTAGTTTCGTGCGTGACGAGACACGACTTGATGGTTTATCCGTCAGCAAGGTGTACTAAGTGTTTTGGGCTGAAGGGGAATCCGGTGTTGAGTTGCAAAGGCTTGGTCCAGGAAACAGCTGCAGGCTCCGGAATCAATAATTGCGTGGACCGGAATATTCTCTCTGGGGAGCTGTAATGAAGTTAGAAGAGCCAGGTGAGTAGTGTTATGTGGCAGCACAGACATGGCATTAGTGGTGACTGTAAGACACTTACGTAGCTTGGCTGGGCAGGCTCTCATGTAGTGTCCAGATTCTCCACAATACAGACATAGGTTATGGTTCTGACAGCGTTGCCTCTCTTCAGGAGTAAGAGAGGGATGGAGGAGCCCCAGCTGCTTGGCTTCCGGTAGGTCGATAGGTGGGGAGCACTGTAGGAGCAGGAGGGACTGGACAAGGGTAGCTTGGAACCCTGGATAGCATCCAGGTAGGGCGTGCTGAGGCCACTGATCTCTCGGCTCTACGTTCCCTGAGGCGCCGATCAATTTGGATGGCCAAGTTGATGAGGGCGTCCAGCAGACAGGGAACCCCTACTCGGGCAAGTTCGTTTTTCAATGACTCAGAAAGACCAAGACGGAACTGGTGACAATGGGCAGCATCGTTCCAGTCTGTGTCAGCGCTCCAGCCGTCCAGTGGCCCTGCTGGAGGGCGTGTAGAGAAGCCTCAGCATTGGCTTTTGGTGCAGATCTTCATAGAGATGGGCCATGGTGTAGAAGAACTGGGCTAGGTTAGAGACAGCTGCTGCCTTTTGTTGCAGGAGACGGTGAGCCCAAGCCTGGGGGTCTCCAAGTAGGAGGGAGATCACCAAGCCCACCTTGGTTGTTTCCAAGGAGAACGTGTGGGGCTGGAGTGAAAAGTACAGCTCACAGGCATTTCTGAATGTCCGAAACTTCCTGTGATCTCCGGAGAAGCATTCGGGTGTGGGTACCTTGGGCTCCTGTGTGAGGCCGGCCAGATGCTGGCACAGGTCTTCCAGGAGAGGGTCCCTGCACAGACTCGGTCATGGCTGTCCGTTACTGTCACAATCCTGACGGTGGAGTCTGGTTTGTGCAGGGGAAAACCTCTCTTACTATCCTGATTTGGGAGCCCCTGAAGGTGGGAACAGGAGGCTTGGGAGTGCAGGATGGCACAAGAGCTTGATTGGTGCAGGTAGAAGGATTGTCAGGCACTAGCAGAGTTCATTAACAGGTGGGCAACATGGTACACTTGGAGACAGGCAGTGGAATGGTCGTGGACAAGCCGAGGTCAATGCAGGTAGAAAGCAAGGATAATCAGATCAAGCAGGGGTCACTGGAACAGGAAACACTCAGATTCAGATCGCTGGGGACACGGGAACGCTGTAGAACGGACATCACCGGCTGTCTGCTGTTGTCAGGTTTAAATAGACTGTCCGACGCCAACACCGCTGCGCAGATGCGCGCGCCTGTGCATAGGAATGGCTATTCCAACCAGATTTTCAAGCTGTGTTTCCTGATAGATCCTTTTCATAAAGACAATGAAATGTTCCTTCATTTCAGGCCTGTTCTTTAATGTTTGCTTAAGTGAACTGAATCTGGATAAAGCTTGTTCAAAATTATTTGGAAGTCTGACTCTTGTAGCTCAAAGAGGTAATGGTACAACATAGCTGTTAGATTCATCTTTGAAGAATTCACTGTCCATTATTGTGATGCATTCTGTCTTCAACTGACAACATTCTGTTGTCATCACGTGTAGTACAAAACACTGTGCTACCTAAGTTGTTATCACAAGGGATGAAAGTAACATCAGATACCTGGATGATATCAAGAGGCTTCTCCTTTACTTCGTAATGATGAGGGCATTGTCTGAAGTGAGATGCACGCCCATTTCTTAGCACATAAGTCTTGAAGGAGTTAATCTCAGATGGCATTTGCATTCTGTTTAAGCATACATCGCCCACTATTACCCAGTCTAGACCAAGTCTTTGTGCATACAGTGCCTTGAAAAAGTATTAATACCCCTTGAAATTTTCCACATTTTGTCATGTTACAACCAAAAGCGTAAATGTATTTTATTGGGATTTTATGTGATAGACCAACACAAAGAGGCACATCATTGTGAAGTAGAAGGAAAATGATAAATGATTTTCCAATTTTTTTTTAGAAATAAATATGTGAAAAGTGTGGTGTGCATTTGTATTCAGCCCCCCTAAGTCAATACTTTATATAATCACATTAATTGCAATTACAGCTGCAAGTCTTTTGGGGTATGTCTGTACCAGCTCTGCACATCTAGAGAGTGACATTTATGCCCATTCTTCATTGCAAAATAGCTCAAGCGTCTGTGAACAGCAATTTTCAAGTCTTGCCACAGATTCTCAATTGGGTTTGGGTCTTGACTTTGACTGGGCCATTCTAACACATGAATATTCTTTGATCTAAACCATTTCATTGTACTGTTGTATGCAAAAGTTTAGGAACCCCTGACAATTTCCATGATTGTCATTTGTAAATATTTGGGTGTTTGGATCAGCAATTTCATTTTGATCTATCAAATAACTCAAGGACACAGTAATATTTCAATCGTGAAATGAGGTTTATTGGATTAACAGAAAATGTGCAATATGCATCAAAACTAAATTAGACAGGTGCAAAATTTTGTCACCCTTGTCATTTTGTTGATTTATATATCTGTAACTACTTAGTGCTGATTATTTGGAACACACAATTGGTTTGGTGAGTTCATTAAGCCTAGAACTTCATAGACAGGTGCATCCAATCATGAAAAAAGGTATTTAAGGTGGCCAATTGCAAGTTGTTGTTCTCTTTGACTCTCCTCCGAAGAGTGGCAACATGGGGGCCTCAAAACAACTCTCAAATGACCTGGAAACAAAGATTGTTCTACATTATGGTTTAGGGGAAGGCTACAAAAAGTTATTGCAGAGGTATCAGCTGTCAGTGTCCACTGTGAGGAACATAGTGAGGAAGTGGAAGACCACAGGCACAGTTCTTGTTAAGGCCAGAAGTGGCAGGCCCCATAAAATATTGGAGGGGCAAAGGCGAAGGATGGTGAGAACGGTCAAAAATAGCCCATAGACCACCTCCAAAGACTTACAACATCAACTTTCTGCAGATGGTGTCACTGTGCATTGTTCAACAATTCAGCACACTTTGCACAGGGAGATTGATGCGAAAGAAGCCTTTTCTGCACACACGCCACAAACGGAGTCACTTGAGGTAGGCAAACGCACATTTGGACAAGCCAGCTTAATTTTGGTCATAACAAGGGGCATTATGCATGGCTGCAAAAGAACACAGCATTCCAAGAAAAACACTTGCTACCCACAGTAAAATTTGGTGGAGGTTCCATCATGCTGTGGGGCTGTGTGGCCAGTGCCAGTACTGGGAATCTCGGTTAAAGTTGAGGGTCGCATGGATTCCACTCAATATCAGCAGATTCTTGAGAATAATGTTGAGGAATCAGTCACAAAGTTGAAGTTACACCGGGGCTGGATATTTCAACAAGACAACGACCCAAAACACTGCTCAAAATCTACTCGGGCATTTATGCAGAGGAAGAAGTACAATGTTCTGGAATGGCCATCCCAGTCCCCAGACCTGAATATCATTGAACATCTGTGGGGTGATTTGAAGCGGGCTGTCCATGCTCGGCAACCGTCAAACCTAACTGAACTGGAGATGTTTTGTAAGGAGGAATGGTCCAAAATACATTCATCCAGAATCCAGACACTCATTACTGGCTATAGGTAGCATCTAGAGGCTGTTATTTCTGCTAAAGGAGGCTCTACTAAATATTGATGTGATTTTTCTGTTGGGGTTTCCAAATTTATGCACCTGTCTAATTTCGTTGTGATGCATATTGCGCATTTTCTGTTAATCCAATAAACCTCATTTCACTACTGAAATATTACTGTGTCCTTCAGTTATTTGATAGATCAAAATGAAATTGCTGATCCAAACACCCAAATATTTATAAATGACAATCATGGAAATTGACAGGGGTTCCTAAACTTTTGCATATAACTGTAGCTCTGGCTGTATGTTTAGGGTCATTGTCCTGCTGGAAGGTAAACCTCTGCCCCAGTCTCAAGTCTTTTGCAGACTCTAACGGGTTTTCTTCTAGGATTTTCCTGTATTTGGCTCCATCCATCTTTCCATCAACTCTGACCAGCTTTCCTGTCCCTGCTGTAGAAAAGCATCCCCACAACATGATGCTGCTACCAGTATAGTTCATGGTGGGGATGGTGTGTTCCGGCTGATGTGCAGTGTTAGTTTTCCGCCACACATAGCGTTTTCTTTTAGGCCAAAAAGTTCAATTTTGGTCTCATCTTACCAGAGCATCGTCTTTCACATGTTTTCTGTGTCCCCCACATGGCTTCTCGCAAACTGCAAATGGGACTTCTTATGGCTTTCTTTCAACAGTGGCTTTCTTCTTGCCACTCTACCATAAAGGCCAGATTTGTAGAGTGCACGACTAATAGTTGTCCTGTGGAAAGATTCTCCCACCTGAGCTGTGGATCTCTGTAGCTCCTCCAGAGTTACCATGGGCCTCTTTGCTGCTTCTCTGATTATAATGCCCTCCTTACCTGGTCTCTCAGTTCAGGTGGACAGCCATGTCTTGGTAGGTTTGCAGTTGTGCCATACTCTTTCCATTTTTTATCAATAGTCTTTATTGAATTTTCCGCAATTTACAGAATAAAAAGAAAGGTTATGGTAATTTGCAATGCAAAACATCTAGACTTGATAACAGAGTAAGCAATAGTAGATAGTAGCTTTACAAACAATAGAGTATTGTTGTACCATACAATTTGTTGTAGTAGGCTTATTTTGGCCATCCCATCCCTCTACCCGGGCACCCCAAATTGGGCTCATGCTGGTCCTAAGGGTTCTAGGAATGGTACGACCAACCCTCTATAGAGAAGTTTGTCATACTGCTCATTGATGTTTTGTGTGGAGGGTCGTAAGTGAAAATGCAGCTATTTAAGATAGCCTGTACCTGTTGGACTAGTTTGAAATGTGCATCCTGGTACTTGTACAACTCTTTAGGAAAAACAACATAGGTAGCTTGTCAATGTTATTAATAACCAGGGGTGAACATCCTGAAAAAGGTGGTAATAAGTTGCTTTAAGGTCTTATTTCTTAGTCCGGTTTGAGATGATCCTCCGGATTTGGTCCATAGAGTTTGGTGTTCTTATGTGGAAGGAGATTTGGAGGTGCTTGGCACTGGATTTGAAAGATACTCTTGGATAATTTGCGTTAAAGTGGTGTACTTCTTGTATCAACGATCCAGGGTTCCCAATTTTTGATGAAGCTTGTAGTGGTTAGATTGGCTTTGACGAATGCGGCTTTGAGTCGATAGTGTGAATTTAGTAGGATTATAAGATCCGGGGAGGTAGGTGGTTGGTCTGATTTCCATTTTTTTCGCGACTGCTAAACGTGCAGCAATCAATATGTGGGAGACTAGGACCGTGACATGTCCAGGCCAAGTGGAGATTGATAGACTTAGTAGAAGGTAAAGGGAGGACAATGGAGACGGTATGTTGCACAGGGAAGAGAGGAGGGTGGAGACATCTTGCCAGTAATGTTTGATGCGGCGATAGTCCCACCATATGTGATGCAGGGTTCCCTTTTCGCCGCAGCCTCTCCAACATAGGGGTGAAGTTGATGGGAATATTTTTGCCAATCTTGTCAGGGTATAGTACCATTTGTGGAATAGTTTTAGCAGGGATTCCCAGTGGGAGATGCAGTGAGATGCTCGAATGAGGGAGGATAAGGGCCTCATCCAGATATTGATTGGAGGTGGGGTGTCTGTAATTGTAAGCCTGAAGGTTGTAGAGGAGTCGGGCCGTTCTGTTAGGGGGGTGGTAAGAGCGTTGTATGTCAGCGATATGCCCTGGGGTCTCACAAAACTTTAGTATGTTAAGTAGCGTAGCTTCATTATCAGATAAGTTAATGCTGGTGAGAATTGAAGGGATTCTTAGGTATAGGAAGAATGTAGATCTGTGCATGCCATAGGTTTGCTGTAGTTGTGAGAATGACAACAATACTGATGTGGAGAATAATTGATCAAGTGTGATCAGTCCTTCCTGACGCCAAACTTTAAAGGACAGATCAGGAAATAATAGATCTATTGCTTTGATGTGCAGGTTAGAGAGAAGTTTTTTGGGGATCCCTTTTTCTCGTTGTATACATGCAGACAATACTCTCAGGGCAGCTGTAATTGTATCCAACTAGTAATGCTGTGGTTTGAGGTTGAGTGCGACGGCGGAGAGGAAAAGTTTAAAGTCTGTTGTGATGACTGTAGCTTCAATTTGGGTCCAAGTTTGCTTGAGTGAGGCACCCACCATTCTTTTAGTTGGTCAAGAATAACTGCTCTGTAGTATGCCTGAATATCAGGCGCTCCCATACCTCCCCTTTTCACAGGGGTGAGAAGAATGTATTTCTTGAATATTGCCCTTTTGTGTTGCCAGATGAACTTATGAATTATCTTTTGCAGTTGGTGTAACTGAGTTTGTAAAAGGGGGAGGGGAATTGTACGAAACATGTATAAAATATGAGGGAGAAGGTACATTGTTGATTGAGCGATTCTCCCAGCCCAAGAGGTTGGGACAAGGTTCAATTCCTTGGCTGTGCGCAAAAGCTTCTCTTGTAGGTCATCAAAGTTCATTTTTAATATGGATCTACTCGGGAAGTTTAAGTGAATGCCTAAGTATGGAAGCGAGGCGCTGGAGGACCACTGAAAGGGGAAGTTTTCTGAGATGAACTGTTTAGTCATTGGGTCAATGCCCAGGTCTAGCATAATAGATTTGCTATGGTTGACTTTATACAGGGAGATATCATTGAATTGGTCTAGGATTTTTTGGACATTAGCAAGGAATGATCTGGGTACGGTGAGGGTGATGATGACATCATCGGTGTATAGCCCAATTTTGTGCTATATGCTGCCAACTCTAATGCCTTTTATTGACGGTGCAGATCTGATAATTTGTGCAAGGGGTTCCATCACCATAGCAAAGATCAAGGGGGACAATGGACACCCTTGTCTTGTGCCATTGGTGATTTCAAACGGATCCAATTTAATCCCTGACGTCCAAACTCTGGCACTTGGGCAGGAGTACAAGTTCAGTACTGCAGTCAAGAAAGTCCCCGCTATGCCCGAATTTCTGGAGCACTCTCTCCATGTATGTCCAATGTACTCTATCCTTCTCTGTGTCCAAGGAGAGGAACAGAGAAGGTGTCCAGGCGTTTTCCACCCATTGTATCAGGCCGATGAGGCATCTCGTGCCATCGCTCGCCTGTCTATGTGATACAAATCCCACCTGGTCTGGGTGTATTATTTGGGGGAGGATCGTGGAGAGGCATTGGGCTGGCATTTTGGCATATAACTTGGTGTCCGTGTTAAGGAGATAGGGCGATAATTAGCAGGATTGTCTGGTGGTTTGCCCGGTTTTGGAAGGATGACTAATAGAGCTTCCAAGGACTCTCTGGGCATTTTTTCGGTAAGTGCATAATGATTAAAGGTTTCGCATAGATGCAGGGTGAGAAGGTGTGAAAACTGTTTGTAATATTAGTTTGGGAACCCGTCTGGCCCTGGGGCTTTGTGACGTGGCAATTGTTTAATGGCTCTGAGTATTTATGTCCCTGAGAATGGCTTTGATAGGTCTGTTAATTGTGACTGAGAAATGGAGGGGAGATGAATGGATGAGAGGAACGCATCAATTTCATCCTTTTTGGGGTGGGTTGCTGTGCCGGAATCCTTAAGGCTGTAAAGTTTGGCCTAAAAGGCACTAAACTCATTAGCTATGTCTAGAGGGTTGAGTAGTTTTTTTACCTTGGGAGTTAGTTAGGAATTAGATCTTTTTGTTGGCTAGTTGTCCTTTTAGCTGTTTTGCCATGGAGGCTTCTGATTTATTAGCTGCAGCAAAGAATTGGAGTTTGAGTCGTTTGACATAGTAGTCACATTTTTTATGAAGGTGTTCACTAAGTTGACATCTAATATTTTTTAGTTCCGTGGCGAGTTTTGGGGATGGGAGTTTTTTATGCAGGATTTCAAATTCTCTTATTTTGTTTAATAGGTTCTCTGCTGTGGCTGTGTGGATTTTCTTCTGTTGATCTCCTATCCTAATAAACAGACCTCTGAGAACAGCCTTGTGCGCATTCGAAACAATGGACGGATCAACAACTGATTGGAAATTCTGTTCAAAGTACGACTCAACCTCAGATCGAATTCTGTCTGCACTTATCGGGGATGTAAGGAGGGATGAGGTAAACCTCCATACCGTGTGCTTTGGGGATTGGCTGTTGTTGAACAGTTTTATCAAATTTGGCACGTGATCTGACCAAGTGATCACTCCTATACGTGCTTTAGCTACTGATCGGAGTAGGTGTTTATCTGTGAGGAACAGATCGATCTGAGAGTATGAGTTGTACGGGTGGGAATAGAATGTATAGTCGTGCTCCACGTCGTGCAGACACCTCCAGGGATCATACAGGTCTACTTTTTTAAGTAGGGAGGTCAATGCAGAGGGCCGTCATTTAGATGGATTGGACGCATCAAGGGAGGTGTCAGTAATATCATTGAAATCCCCACAGATTATTAGTGGGTTGGTTCTGAAAGGGTTTAGTTTAGAGATCAGCTTTGCATAGAATTTGCCTTGAGCTGAGTTGGGTGCAAATAGGTTAACTAGAGTGAAGCATTGGTTTTCAATGGTTGCAGAGAGAATCAGATATCTGCCCTCAGCATCTGCCTCATAGTGATGTAATGTAAAGGAGACAGCAGCGCTGATCGCTATCATAACTCCTCTGTTTTTCTTTGGGGCATTGGCTGCAAAGCAATGTGGAAATTTCTTATGGGAGCATTTTGGGGGCTTATCTTTAGAGAAATGCATCTCCTATATACAGAGCACATCAGCTCGTTGGGTTATGGCTTCTTTCCATAAAAGATTCCTTTTGAAGGGAGAGTTTAGGCCTTTGACGTTAAGAGACGTGATATCGATGGCCATGATGTTAAATAGTGTCTGCGGGCGACGGGAGCGAGACCAGATTTTTGTTAATGAGCAGTACCTAAACACAGAGGAACTCAAACCAAATATACAGTATGTAAATAAGGTATAGATATTTTGTAGGTCAAATAGTAAACAGGTAACAATGCTTACCCTTTTCTACTGGAACTCAGTGTGGTAACCAGTAAATAGGGTAACAACAATTCAGTGGATAATAAACAACCAGAAGGGGCACATGTGCATGGCACATGATAACCTGGGGTGGTGGGTTTTAGAGAATGTAGACGCTCATACTGGATCTAGTATGTACATGGGACCCAAGGTTGTGAAATCATGGTGGTTCAGTCTTTGTCAGAAGCTTGGTTCCTGGACGATGGGTGATTTGATTTGTTCCTTGTATGCTCCAGTGGGCCGGAGGAGAAAGGCAGGAGCCCCCAGTTAGTTAGCCTCTTATATCCATCTTTAGGGGTCAGGATGGGAATGACTTGTTGCTGGTAGGTGACCAACAGTTTCGTCGGGAAACCCCATTTTTAGGTGATTTTTCGCTCTTGGAGTATGGAGTTGATTGGCATGAATGCCCTGCGCATTTCCATAGTGGCTTTGGACAGGTTGTTAAAGAGCATTATGTTGGTGTACGGAGCTGAAAGCGGTCTGGCGTTTTTGGTGGCGTACAGCATTTGTTCTTTTACTGGAAAATAATGCATCCTTGCTAATATATCTCTTGGTGTGTCAGATGGCAGATGAGTAGGTTTCGCAATCCTGTGTGCGCGGTCAATCAGTAGGTCGCGGGTGTTTAATCGGGGTAGTAGAGTGGAGAAGAATTGTTGTAGGTATGTAGTAATCTCATTGGCTTTGACGGATTCTGGTACCCCCTTAGTTTTATATTTTGACGCCTCGAGCGATCTTCTAAGTCTGCCAATTTCATGTTCATTCTGTGAATTTCTGATGCATGGTGGTCATGAGCATCCAGCAATTTGTTATGTGCTTTGATATGGATCTGCATGTGCTCCTCTAGCTCAGCCGTTCTGTCCTCCAGGCAGCCCACCCTGTCATGGATCTGTGACACTGAGATATGCAGCTCTCTGTGCAGGTCTCTCTGTAGTGTCAGTAGCATGGCTTTTAGTGAGGCTTCTGACACAAGGTTGTCTGTTGCTGGGATATCTACTAGGGCTGTGGTGCATTCCTTATTAGGGAGATCGGTGTCAGGACAGGCCCAAAGCTGCTTTTTAAGTTGTGGCTCTTTGCTGGGGGAGATAGCAGGGGAGGATGCCAGTCTCTTACCTCTGTCTGAGAGATGTTCTGCAGCTGGGACCTCCGGAGCAGGGAGAGTGTCCATTCCATCCCCTATGATGTCCTGGGAGCCATGTACAGAGCCATTCTTTTGAGAGAGAACTGTGGGCTGTGTCGCGGTCTCTGAGGAGCTGGGGGATGTGCTCCGGCCGTTCCCCTTACCGTTGCCATCTTGGGACTTGTTCATGGCTGCTGGGCGGTAGTAATCGGTCAGGCGGCGGGGTACAGGTGGCGTGTACCGCTTATTTGACATGGACCCGGAGCGGTCCTTGTGTTCCAACCCTTGCTGTGTGCTGTATATTCGGGTCTCCGTGTAGCTTGAGGTTGCTGTGTTCCGAGTATGGGAGAGGAGCTCTGGAACTAGGCAACCATCTCGCTCACAGGCCACGCCCCCTACTCTTTCCATTTTTTAATGCTGGATTGAACAGTGCTCTGTGAGATGTTAAAAAATTGTTTTTTTTTTTTTGCAACCTCACCCTGCTTTAAACGTCTCCACAACTTTACCTCTGACCTGTCTGGTGTGTTCCTTGGCCTTTATGATGCGGTTTGTTCACTAAGGTTCTCTAACAAATCTCTGAGGGCTTCACAGAAGAGCTTTATTTATACTGAGATTAAAATACACACAGGTGGACTCTATTTACTAATTAGGTGACTTCTGAAGGCAATTAGTTCCATTAGATTTTAGTTAGGAGTATCAGAGGAAAGGGGGCTGTATACAAATGCACGCCACACTTTTCAGTTATTTATTTGTAAAAAATTTTGAAAACCATTTATCGTTTTCCTTCCACTTCACAATTATGTGCCACTTTGTGTTGGTCTATCACATAAAATCCCAATAAAATACATTTACGTTTTTTGGTTGTAACATGACAAAATGTGGAAAATTTCAAGGGGTATGAATACTTTTTCAAGGCACTGTATGGGGCACCGTCAGATCCATTGCACTGCTGGCATACTTTATGTACTCTAAGAATGTCTCTTCCCAGCAAGACTAAGATTTCATCATCCATGTCCTTTGGAGGAATCTCGGAAACCAGGTACCTTAAGTGGGGATGGTGAGATGCAGCTTCTGGAGTAGGAATTTCTTCCCTGTTGTCTGATATTTGGTCACACTCAACTAATGTTGGCAAGGGTATGCCCTTCTTTGACCTGATATGGGAGACCATGAACCCATCGGCCCTTCTGTCGGAGGTTTCCCCACGATCAGAACAGGTGTTGAGAGTATATGGTGTTGCATGTTCCTTTATGCCAAAGATGTCAAAGAATGTAGGCTTGACCAGAGATCTCTTGCTCTGCTCATCTACTATAGCATACATCCTGGTAGCTTTCTCAGGTTAATCATTTTGGATATATTTTGACTAGACATAACTTGGCACAGCAGTTGTGGCTTGATCCTTTTCCACAGACTTCAGTACATGAAGAAGATACATTTGTAGTGGCTGGGGCATGGCTTTGTTGCTCCCCGCAATGATTTGATACAGGGTCCAATGTAGATGGCTGCTGTGGATTGTCTGGAAGTGGAGCAAGATGCATAGCTATAACATGTTTGTCACTACTGCATTCTGTGCACTTGATAGCAACTTTAGTTTTTAGCAAAATGGTCATAGCAAGCACAGCACCTATAGCATATTCCAAGTTTCTGAAGAATCTCCCTGCGTTCTTAGATAGTCTTTGGCCCAAGCCCACAACATTTCTTTAGGGGGTGAGTTTTTTTTGTGAATAGGGTACTGACAATTTGGATCTTTATCTCTATCACCCGAATCACTCTGGTGAGTGGGAGAGGATACGGGAGGTGAGATGTCTGTCTTTTTAGCAGATATTGCTCTTTATAAGTCTCTATGTTTAGCTGTTTTGTAATCACACCTTGATGATGATGATGATGATGATGCAGGCAAGCTAGACTCACTGAAGCTGAAGCTGGGATAATTTCTTGCCCAGGCTTGTTCACTGATGAACCTGGAAAAATATGAGAATGGATGGAAAGATACGTTACAGTCTCTTTTATATCTTGAGTCTTGTTGAGCCCATTTCTCTTGTAAATGGAATGGTAGTTTAGACACCACTGGATTCACACCATGGGCGGTGTCCAGGTAGCTCAGCCCAGGTAGACGAGGGTCTGCCTTTGCCAATTCTAACTCCATGAGGAGGTTGTTAAGCTCTAGAAGCTTGCAATGATCTTTGTTTCCTATTTTTGGAAAGTTTTGCATTCTTTTGAATAGAGCACTTTCTATGGCTTCAGAGCTACCACAGGATTATTCAAGTCTTGCCCATGCAGCAGCAAAACCTGCATCTGGGTAGTCAACATGTACTGCTCTCAGTCTTTTAACATGATCTGTAGATTCTGGCCCCAGCCACTTTATGAGCAAATCAAATTCCTCCTTGGCAGTAAGGTTCAGATCAACAATAGCAGCTTTGAAGGTTGATCTCCAAGCCCTATAGTTCTCTGGACAGTTGTCAAACCTTGAGAGGCTAATGTTAATGAGCTTGCGGCGAATCATATATCTGGCGAAATCAGACAGATCTGATTTCTCACTCTTCGGTGCCAAAGTAACTTGTGAGACCCCTTGGGCATGAAAGTTCTCTGGTAACTAAGGGTGAGGTTTACCAGGATAAAATGATGTTGCAAGAGCATTTAGCTTAGTCTCTAAGCTTCTGCTGGCTCTTGCTTGAACTGTGGCTTGTCGCTGGCAGGAGGCAATGTGGTTTGCTGTGTGAATGCACTTGCTTTGTAGGCTTGAAGAGGCTCAGGCAGGCTTGTGTGGTTTGGAGGTCTTTGTGTTGAGAGTCCGAACAGTAATGTTAGTAGGCGGTACAGGACATGATTCTGCATCATTGCAAACACTATGCCTTAGTACATATTGACTGGCGCATTCAGTTGGATCTTCCACTTCTGCTGGAATAGAACAATCCGAGTTAGTACTATCTCCCATTGCTTGTTCAAGGCCCTTTAGCCTTGCTAGGGCAACTGCTTCCTCCCTTTCTATTTGCAGAATCTTTATTTGGGATTCCGTCTTTGCTTGGCAAGCTTGGCTCTGAGCTTCTATCTCTGCTTGGTGAGCTTTGCTCTGAGCTGCTATCTCTGCTTCCTTTCTGGCAAATGAGCTTCGCACTTTGTTTGCTTCCAGACTTGCACAGACCTCTATTAGCTTTTCACTTAATGTTGAGCTTTTAGAGCGAGAAGATCTAGAAGAACATGTTGTAAGCTTTGTAGATGTGGATTTATGAGATCTGGTCTCCTGTAGTTTAGTGATGAAGAGTTCCGCTTTATCCTTGGCATCTTGCACTAAGAGATCTTTTTGTTGGTTTAGTTCATCAGTATTAGTCTATTCTGCTAAATAGCCCTATATTAGAATATTGTAGGAAAGCTGTGTATTTAGCAGACAGTCGCTGGTAGCGTTTGTGCGCTGCAGATAGGCAATCTGTAGTTTCTTAATTCAGCTGGCTGATTGCAGCATGGCAAGACGGACATGCAGTATGTAGTTTTGCCCCAAAGTTCTGACAGATTGCTGGAGAACTCATGTCTAGTGGTTTCATAGTTTTCTTATACATTTCTGTGTTGGTATTTTTGTGCGTTTGGGTCTTACACTTTGCTCTGCGATATTTACAGAATTTGCTCCCTGCACATCTGTGTGGTCAGAGGCATTATGTATCCGTGCAGATTCGGTGATAAAGTGCTTGGAGCCTTGTCTAGACATTTTTTCAAGTTTTGCAAAAAATGGTTACTGTCTCTTTAAGAAGATGAACAGCAGCTTAGACAGGTGGGATAACACAGTTCAATGCAGAGAAACCATTTTCAACATTCACTGATAAAGTGCAGTAAACTTGTGTGATCATGTGTTTTCACAAGATGGTGGATGGGAGAGCTTGATTGCAGATTAACCATACATATCTACACAGCAGGCTGTAGGAATTCTACCACATGTTTTGACTATTCTGACTCCAATTGTTGTAATAGTGACTTGTCCCTTACTGAGATCTCTATGCCTTGACTGTATAAGCAGATATAATCACATTAATCGTCTTTGTCAGATAGCTTGAACTAACCAGACACCGCTTCTTCCATAAGCGTGGGTTTTATTGCAAAAAGCAAGTATAGCAGACAACAATATGTGGCAGGTGATGAAGGACGGTATCTGCAGGTCAAAACATGGTAATTAGAGTTGAGCGAACCTCTGGAAGTTCGGGTTCTGCTGGTCCGGCCGAACTTCGGGACAAAGTCTGGGTCCGTACGGAACCCGAACGATCGCACGGACACCGAACCCCATTGAAATCAATGGGGACCCGAACTTTTAGGCACAAAAATGGCTGTAAAGTTACCCCAAGCCACAGGCACGCTAGCAAGCCCAAGGCATGCCTGGGTCTGAAACAGGGCTTCAAGCCGGCCTGGTCGTCTTGGGCTTGAAGGTCTCCAAGCGAGTTGAGATTAATGGTACAAAACTGGACGTCTATGGCAGGAAGTAGTGGACGGTGTATAACAACAGACGATATGAACGAAAAACGTTATTTTGGGTGCGAATACCTTCTTCGCCACAGACCAATCAAGTTCGATAGACTGTTTCTGCTAATTACACTAATATAGACGAATATGTCAGTTCCGTATCTCTAGAGTCATTCCCTGTTCA
>BLSH010045748.1:1007397-1020386 GCA_018402905.1 Glandirana rugosa | reverse complement strand
TATGATCGTTGTGTACGATCCCACAATCTGATCGTTGTGTACGAACGTACGATCGTTTCTTTAGACAGAGTTTAATCTGCAATCTCCAACTCTAAGCAGCAGTATTTGAAATCTCAAATTCCCCCAACAATCTGATCCTTGAGCACGATCGTGGCGATCGTTGTTTTATGCAGAGTTTGAGTTGCTCAAAGCAGCGGTATTTGAAATCTCAAATTAGTCCAACAATCTGATCGTTGAGCACGATCGTAGCGATCGTTGTTTTATGCAGAGTTTGCTCTGCAACTCAAAGCAGCGGTATGTGAAATCTCTAATTTCTGCTATCTGTCCTCAGAGCAACAGCACAGACAGCAGTAGTAAAGTAATCTATCTCAGGATGCAGGATCAGATCTTAAAATGTCTCTAATCTCTCCCTCACGCTTTCAGCTTCCTTTCCCCACACTAACCCAAGGAGCATGTGACTGCAGCACTGTGACTCCAGCTTATAAAGAGGCTGGGTCACATGATGCACTGGCCAATTACAGCCATGCCATTAGTAGGCATGGCTGTGATGGCTTCTAAGGGCAAACCAGTGAAACGCTTGTTGATTGGCTGCCCTGCAGCTTCTCAGCATGTGGAGTAAAATAGCAGAACCCCGGAGCGAACCCGAACGATTTTTGAAATGTCCGGGTCCGGGTCCATGCCCCGGACACCCGAAAGTTCGGTACGGACCCGAACGTTACAGTCCGGGTTCGCTCAACACTAATGGTAATGTGTTCCTGAATGCGAGCAGACTGCATGCGGCCTATAGAGAAGTGCCCATCTTCTTCCCCACAAGCATAATGAAGCAGGAAATGCATCACAACATGGGAGGGGACACAGATAATAAACAGAAAGGTATGGTGCAATAACCATAACAACCACAAGATGGCAGTAATTATACCAATTATACAGAGGCCAATAACAATGGCTTATGAAAATGAACTATATAAATTCTCACACAATATGTGTAACAGCACAGGTGGTGTGATGTGTAAATAAGTATACAAAACAAGTATACTCAAGGTTGCTGCTTAACATCGACTGTGTTCCCACTGTGATGTTATGCTGGTTTTGCCAGCCACCGTGGCAGAGCCAGTTCCGGCCCGGATTTTCTGGTCCACTCAAACCCCTCTCCACCTGCATTGAATGAGCAGCAAGAGAGCAGAGGAGAGCTTTATCCTTGATCTCAGAGGGAGAAAGCTGAGTGAGCTCTGTGTGATAATTTGGACTCAAAGATCAAGGTTTGCTCTGTGCTTATATTTTGTGGGTGTAGGGGACAGCCCCACACCGTAAAGAGAGGAACCCGCTTGTTTAGTTTAGCGCCGGATGGCAAGGTTTTGTTTTCTGTTTTGTTATGTGTTTTGACCTTGCAAACCTGTGATAATAAACCTGTTAAAGAAACTGACCTCCATGCTGAATATTTTCCTCTGAAAAGTGATCCCCACGAGCTAATCGCCCACACCATATATAAAAAAATCAAGAATCAAAGAAATGTGAAGCGCTACCTATCCTGGTAGCTCAAATAATTGAGTGCATAGGTGAGGTGAGCACATAGTGTGACCGGTGGAGGGCACTTTTGTTTTTGTTTTTTGAGAGAAACACAAGATTTGCTTTGAAGTTTATTACTGTTTTTTTTTATTATTCACACAGAGTGTATGGGCATGTGCACTAAGTGAATGGACTGGATTTTATGATCACTTTTCTATAAGGACTATTACAGTATTCATTTAAGATTGCTAAGTTGTTTTGGTTATTTCAACTGCATGTTACTTTTGAGTATATATCAAATGGTTCACAAGTGTGATATGTCACAATAAGCTATAATTGCCTTTTTTTGTTTTTTGTTGACCTATGAGGGTTCATCACCACTATTGCCACGTACATATCATTAATATTTAACACGTGTTTGCATTATATGTAATTATTTGAGCTAGCAGCATAGGTAGCGCTTCACTTTCCTTTGAGTTTCCAGTAGCTGCCTGCTCAGGTAAATCTGAGAGCTGTAACCTGGGGATCGTCTGCAGGGCAACCCATCTTCACCTTCAGAAGCTCTGGAGAAGAAAGGCTTCTTCCTAAGCTGGGCACAAATTTGTTTTTTGTTTTTTTCATTCAAACAGCAGGTTGCACTAACCTCCAATATTGGATGTGGATGTGGGGTTCACTCAAACTGTGCTATGGCGTTATAATGGTGGGGAACCTTCCCTGCCATCAGAACATGCTGATCAGTGTTGCTGGCTATAGCCAGCAGCATTGATTATGCAGGAAAAACCTGACAAGCTGGTAGTTTGGAAGTCAATTGGTGGAAATTGAAAGTTGGCTGGTCCCTGCTGAAATGGATGAATTTCAATCCATGTATGGCCACCAATAGACTCTGTATCTCAGCCCTTCCAAGGGCTCTCACCTTCACTGAATGCATACTGCACTCTCCTGAGATATTAGCAATAAGTATCCTCCCTGTCCTAGATTCCCCATGTTCCTCAACTGTATCCTGTGTACATGCATTCTCCGGGACTCTGTGCACTTCAGTGTTCCTCATCCATATTGTTACCTTTGTGTTCCTGTAAGCTCTGCATCCCACTGTTGCTAAGATAGTCTTGTACTTGCTGTGAGCTCTGCACCTCAGGGTAGTGTCTGTTAGGAGTATTCTGTGGCGTGCCTACCTGTAAGATGACCACCCCAGCACTGCACTATATTCCTGCCAATCCCGTGAGTCTTGTATTCCATGCTTTCCAAGATCCTCAATCATCTCTGTAACATATCAGCTGTAGCTGCACAGAGGCACCATGATCCAATCATATGTGACAGTCTCCCCTTTGTGACATCAATTTTATTTAAAACAACATGATCATGGAGCAGATTATGACTTCCAGGGAACCTGAAGGTCGAAGGTTAGTTAGGGCAAAAATGCCAATTATTAAATTATCCTGCAAGTAATTCAAGCTTTGCGATGTTTGTCATGTTTGATTTGAATTATCCATCAGTGTAGACAGAGTCTAAAACTTACTATACCTTATTGCACTAAGCGTTAAAGTAAACTTGATTGGAGTGTGTGGGGCTAAAATAGTCATTTGCAAAAAAAAGGGTATTACCTACAAATGACTCACTGGAACACTATACCACATGTGTATTTTTTTACCATATGTTAGACTGTGGTTTGTATTATTTTCAACTTCATTGACATGAACTTTATAAATCAGTATACAGTAATTAATACCAGCTTCATTATTTATGCATGTCACAGAAGAAGCAGAAGATATCCTGTAATTAGAGTTGATCGAACCTCTGGAAGTTCGAGTTCTGCAAAGTCCGGGTTCGGGACTGGACTTGACCCGAATTTTGTCCCGGACCCCGAACCCCATTGAAATCAATGGGGACCCAAACTTTTAGGCACAAAAATGGCTGTAACAAAGTTCTGCAAGTCCTAGAGGTCTGAAAAAGGAAGGAAAATGGGGGGTAAGAGTCGCACAAGTGCCCTACAAAGAAATGGGGATAGGGAAATAACTTAAAATAATTTTTAAGCTAAAATCACATAAAAAAATCAAAAATGGAGGTGGATGTGGAGTTGGAGGTTGAGGAGGTGGTGAAAGTGGCGGTGGAGGAGGAGGTAGCCAACGCTGTTTTTTTATTTTTGTGCAAGAAATGATGATTCAAAATCATCTCCAAGTTCTCTAGGGAAAGTTTCTTCCAGCCGCATAGAGAGCCATATTATTGTTCTAAAATCATCTCCAAGTTCTATAGGGAAAGTTTCATCCAGCCGCATAGAGACTGAGAGCCATATTATTGTTCTAAAATCATCTCCAAGTTCTATAGGGAAAGTTTCATCCAGCCACATAGACAGCCATATTATTGTTCTAAAATCATCTCCAAGTTCTATAAGGAAAGTTTCTTCCAGCCGCATAGAGAGCCATATTATTGTTCTAAAATCATATGGCTCTCTATGCGGCTGGAAGAAACTTTCCTTATAGAACTTGGAGATGATTTTAGAACAATAATATGGCTCTCAGTCTCTATGCGGCTGGATGAAACTTTCCCTATAGAACTTGGAGATGATTTTAGAACAATAATATGGCTCTCTATGCGGCTGCATGAAACTTTCCCTATAGAACTTAGAGATGATTTTAGAACAATAATCTGTCCCTCTAAGCAACAGCTGGAACCTTTCCCTATAGAACTTGGAGATGATTTGAGAATAATAATCTTTCCCTTAAAGCAACAGCTGGAACCTTTCCCTATAGAACTTGGAGATGATTTTAGAACAATAATCTTTCCCTTAAAGCAACAGACTCTACCTAGTCCAGTCAGATTGTTCTGTGCAGCAGGATGAGGTCTGCAATCTGTCCCTCAAAGCAGCAGTACTAGTATCTCTACCTAGTCCACAATCAGATTGTTTAGTAATGCAGGATGAGATGTTCTATAATATCTGCAATCTGTCCCTCACAGAGCCAGCAGCATCCTCTCCCTAAACTATCCTGAGAGCATATGACATGCAGCACGGTGACTCCAGCCCCATATAGAGGCTGTGTCACATGATGCACTGGCCAATCACAGCCATGACATTAGTAGGCATGGCTGTGATGGCTTCTAAGGGCAAACCAGTGAAACACTTGTTGATTGGCTGCCCTTGGCAGCTATTCAACACGTGGAATCAAATACCAGAACCCCGAACTCGAACCCAGACTTTTTTTGAAATGTCCGGGTTCGTGTCCGGGTCCCGGACAGCCCAAAGTTCAGTTTACAGTCCGGTTTCGCTCAACTCTACCTGTAATGTATTCAGAGAGATCATCCTAGATCTCAATGCACAAGCCATATTGGGGGGAATTCATGTTGTAGATATTCTTTAGAATTCCCTCAGGCCTCTACATCATAATTGTTGGTGTTTGTGACAGATTAATGTACCCGTGGTAACAGGTACGAAAATTTGTCTTAGGAGGTAGTGGCACTGAGGCTGAAGTGTCCATATCAGGCATTCTGTTCTTAGTGCAGCTCAGTATTACTGATCTCTCTTCCTATGCACTGCACCCATTACACAGACAGGCACAAGGCCAAGAAGTTTTGTAGTGGGATGGAAGAAACCTGAATAAGAACTGGTTAACCATCAGGTCTGCCATGCTTTTGATTGCCCGTGAATGGCAGTGGGTGGATTTCATAGGTTAGGCTATGGAATCTGCCTACTACCAATCATAATCAGGTGGAAACTGATGGGGAAAGAGTCTCTCACTTATTCATTAGCTTCCATCTATCCAATAGGTGATATGTCTGTGGAGAATAGTTTTCCATCAGGCCTGCTTTCCAGCTGAATGGGGCAGTGGATAGAGCCCTGTGCGGGAATCTATCACATTCATGACAACTTCCCAACACAGACATGCCCCAATCTGAGCACTGGCATCTTTCTGTATGCTGACTCAGAGGTGGTCTTAATCAGGGCTTTATTATTCAGAGAATAGAAGCAGGTACTCATATAGCCCCGCCTTTTGCCACAACAAATGGTGGGTGTGGTCAGGGCTCTAACCCGCATATTGTGCAAGGTTCAAGAATGCAAGTCAAACAGGGCACATCACTCAATATGGGTAACACAGGCCAGTGTATAGCCAACAATGACCTATTAATACAGTGCCCCCAGTAAAGATTCACTCTCCACATAGTACATAACCCCCACGGAGTACAGAGCTCTCCCACCACTCATCTGAGAGTGCCAAGGAGAAGCAGCAAGGCTGGTGTGGCTGAGCTGCTTGAAGAAGTAGACTGCCACTAATAAACACAGAAACCAGTAGAGGAAGTGAGTTGTGCAGAAACTGCCTCTGCCAGCTTTTGTATTTATCAGTGACAGGTCAGTGAGGACAGGGCAGTGTCGAAGGTGGCAACATAGAGCTCCACTGCATTCAGGCTGAGAAAAGCCCTGGTCTGAAATAGGCTTCCTAATCTGCAAACTGGTGTTAATTCTTTTAGAATCTGTCACAGCCATAGCAACAGGTTCTAAAAGTGGAAGTAGTAAAAACTGAATCTGTCTTGTATCATGTGTATTGGTACTGAAACTTGTGCAAAGACTTGTCTGAATTAGGCAAAGGTAGTTTTATATAGACCTATTTCCAGAAAAGTGTTGTTAAAAGTTTATTGAATTTCTCAGATTATGTTTTATGCAAAATATGTATTCTTATATTATGTAAGGGTTAATAATGTATTCCAATGTCAAAAATTCGATGCAATATGGCAATCTAGAGGCATTCCGTACACTGACAGTCCCAAGAAATGTAATTTTTAACTTCTCTGATTTGCTCACTGATTTTCTCAGAAGCCAATGAGCCGAAAATTGTATACTGTAATTCCCAAGGTCTGCCTACTAAATGGATGCCTATGATGCAGCTTTTCTCATTAGAATGTATCCAGATGATTCTTCAGAAGTGAAAAGGGCATCAGAACAATGACCCACACAGGAGCTCCTGGATTTTAAGGGCTTTCCTACTGATAGATTTCCCTGTAGCTGCACTCAGACACTCACTGACCCTCCAACAGCAACAGACAGGGAGACTGTCACCCTGCCAATCTTCTTTTTGCTCTTTTTATTGCCACTGTTGTCCTGGAGACAGAGGATCGGGGTACAGGATACCTAAAAACAACAGCAACAATTTCCTCAATAGAATTTTCTAGTATCTTTTGCCTCTGCCTCAGGTTAAGGCAGATTCAGCAAGCCATATGAACCGCTTCCTTTAATTAGCTTCAGCTCTTTTCACAGGCTAGCACTGGACCTTTAAACTGATGTAGTCAAGTGCTGTTGTTATCTTGCTTCTTCGTAGGCTATGCATGAAGCTCCTTACCCCTAGTGCTCAACATGGGGAATAATCACATCACTTCCTGACTGCAGAGGAGAAGCCACTAATGACAGAAAAGGATTGTAGGACATGTAGTCTGGTCACCTGGATTTATAATAGATCTCATACTGTTAAAAACTCCAAGTTCCAGTGGGCTGAGAAACCGAGGAATTCTGGGCGAGCAGATAAATTGAACTGTCCTGGGTGGGCTTGCTTTCTTGAGAAATGGGATACAGAGCTGCAAGAGCAATAGGGCATCACTCTGGGTGCTGTTTGGCTGGAGACATCTCACCCTGAGAGCTGCATTGCTAAATGCAGGGTTGCTGTCGCTGTCACCGCTTTGCTGATCAGGTCCTTCACCACCACACACCCACACAGTCATCATTGAACTTCTGGGCCTGCAATTTGCCAGTCTGGCACTTCACACCTGGTTGCAGACATTTAAGAGCCTGTGCAGGGACATCTGTCTCCAAGGACCCATGTATCTGCAGGATTGGTGAGCGGGTGGAAGCCCATCTTATCCCTGACACTTCACTTAAAGACGTTGCATGCAAACACCTTTATATCTGACCAGCTGGAGGGTCTTTGCTGGGGGAAATACAGTACAACATCTATTCCATTCAGCTTTATTGGCCTGCTATTGCACAGTAACATCTCTGTGCCCTACCATAGCTAGCTGAAGATCACAGATGCTCATACTACAAGGACCTTTTCTCTTCAAAGAACCTGTGGCTGATTAAAACCACCTTACAACCCTGTATTAAAGGGGGACTCCTACATAAATTGTATAAATAGTTTTCTTCATATTTCCTGTGGCATCAGGGCCTAGAGGAAGCTTACTGACTAAAAGTCTTCTCTTCCACCTCTTGATTCTGGGGTCATAAATCTGTTTAAAGGCTGTTTATCATAGCCATTTGACCTATTGACATGGTCAATTCACTGTGTATCCTGGTGATTTCATTTCACTGCAATATTATATAAATTTGATCATAGCCACAGCTTTTATAGTCTTGTTGACTTAATCTTACAGTAAAGTGTTAACTTACAAATCCTACTAATTATTGGTTTCTTTGCATTTGCATCTTCTGCTTGAAATATGTTGGAACCCAGAGGGAGGCTTGCAATGTAAGGGCAACCACTAGGGACAACTTCCATCAGCCCTTGTGTGAGTAGTGCTACACTCAGATTGACAATTAGTAGTTGTAAATATTTAAGCTGAGACTGGAAATTGAGTAGGCAGGGCTCTTCTTCAGCTTCGGCATCCTCCCCAAGGTAGGGGCCTGAGAAGCATGAACTGGTCTTCTCTGGCTGCTGTGGTTCTACCTGCTGACTTCTATGTCACTACAGGACGTAGAGGAATCACAACATGCAAAGGGAGACACGCTACCTTACATACCCAGATGTATCAGATTGTGGTAATACTCTGAGCTCTTGAAGAAAATGGAGATTTGACTTTCCACCTGCTGAAAAGGTGAATAATTACATGCCTTTTTTAATCTGTGAATACCATGTAGTTCTGACACTATAGTTCCCAAGTTAATTTTTACACTTATACTGTGGGGGACTGTTTCTACTTTTCATATTTGTAACCTGCCAATTAGTGTTCCACAAAACTCATGTTTATGTAGTACTTGTTTATAGTCAATGCTTAATAGTTTAAATCCATTAGTTGCCCCCAAATGTTGGATTACTATTCATGGCAGCATCCGTTTTTAGCAACCTTATGTGAATATCTTTTCCTGACACTGATTGGTCTGTGTCTTCAAGAACCTTTAACCCGGAAAACGACATTAACATCATGTTAATAATGTTATTGTTCCATGGAGCCTTGAATGATTCAATTGCTCAAGGCCAGTATAGTGTAACAGGGCAAATTCAGTGTATTTAAATGTAAGAGACAGCTCATTGACAACTCTTTCCACTTAAAAGATGCATTCACATAGCTATAGGAAGTGATCATGGCTCAGAATATAGTCACCGTGAATCACAGCAACCCACAGATTGTGCCATTATGAGAACCTACAAGTGTGGCCAGAGATTATTTCTCATAAAAAAGACATTTAAAAAAATATAATTCCACTTTATGTAAATAATCATGTTTTGGGTACTTTTGCATTGCTCAATAGAGATGAATGTTCACAGTAACTACCAGTATTAACCACTTGCTGTCTGGTCATTGTAGATAAATGACCAGGTGGCTAGCTGATGAAGGCATTTAAAACATCCTCACATTTACGCTTAAACTCACTATCTAGCATGTGCAGTGACAAACTCTGTGAATGCTGCATCCATTGAGGAAGTGAGAGCAGGGTAGACAGTCACATGTAAACTAAGGCTGGGTTCACACTATCCGACAAAAAAAACGGTCCGACTTTGAAAAACACAAATCGGAGCAGTTAAGACGGGGATTCATTCATTCATAGGGAATCATTGTTTTTGTGACGTAATGCAACTTGTGCTCCTCATGTAGGTCCTAGAATCGGACTAGTGTGAACCCAGCCTAAAGCTGAATGTTGCAACTAGCAATCTGTTTCTTCTCACACTGATCAGCTGTGATAGGAAACAGAATGTTTCCCCAGTGATTGACAACATTTTTTGTACACATTACAGTGTCACCTGAGCAGCCAGCCAGTGTCCCTGATCGCCAGTGTCCCTTATCACTAACCTCACCAGTACAGTGTCACCATACCAGTGCAGCCAGGCACAATGTCCCTGATCACTAGCCATCTCAGTACATTGTCACCATAGCAGTGCAGCCATCCAGTATCCCTGATCGCTAGCCACCCCAGTACAGTGGGATTCATGGTGTAGTAGTCCACTGATGTCCAAGGGGTTGAACTCCAAAAGGATGTCATGAGGCAAATCGGGAGGGGGGGGCCATCGGAAAACAAAAGAGGAAGGGTCCAAAGCTTTATGAGGTAAGTAAGTCAAATACAATGATTAACTGAAAAGGTTAATCAATAAGATGAAAAAGAAGATGACTTACACCTGTCAGGGTTGCAGCCACCGTGGGATAGAAACATGCAGCCTTTCATAGGTGTATGCACATGCTGAAGTGCACTGCACCCAGAATAGGATGGGCTGATTGGACTGCAAGTTCTTTTTAGCAGTGTCAATGGTGGCCCATTCCTTATTTCTCAAACCAACTCAGAAGACAAAGCTTTACTGGAAAATACAAAGTCCTCTCTGGGAGAAACGTATATTTTTTTTCTGGCCCAAACCCTCTTGCTTTTTGGACTCATGTATACTAGGGATGGACCCGCGGTTCGAGTCGAACGTAAGTTCAACTCGAACATTAGGCGTCCACCCGTTCATCAAATTTAGAACATTATGGGGCGTTCACAGCGAGTTTACCTGCCGCGGATCGCCCCATAATGCCTTGCGCGCAGACGGCGCGCCCATCTCCTCCTTCATGGGAGGGCTCTCGCCATTTGCCCGTTGTTTGTTTTGACAGTTTATCTATATGGCAGGGCGGGGGCCACTCGCTGACGTAAGCGAGTGACCCCGTCCCTTCTGATGTCATGTGACATCAGAGAGGGCCGGTCATGCGCGTACGTCACTGAGTGGCCCGTCCTGCCATATAAATAAAGTGTCACAAAAACAGAGCTCAATCAGCGGGAGCCCTCCCATGGAGGAGGAGCTGTTGCAGTTTTTTTTTTTCGGATCCGTCACGCGCCGTGATTGACGATGGATTACAATGGGGAACACTTATTTTTAGGTTTTAATAAAGGACTTGTCCCTAATTATCTCCTGTGGTTTTGCCTTTTTTGATACTTTTGGTGAAGTGTTAGGGGTACTAATTCACATAGGGGGGTTGGGATCTGGGTGCCCCCTTATTAAAGGGGGCTTCCAGATTCCGATAATCCCCAACCCGTAGACCCCCACAACCACAGCCCGGTTGTGGGGAAGAGGCTCTTGTCCCCTTCAACATGGGGACATGGTGCTTTGGGGTGGGGGGCGCAGAGCCCCCCTGCCTCAAAGCACCCATACTTCCCATGTTGAGGGCATGTAGACTGGTACAGTTCAGGAGGGGGGGCGCTCACTCGATCCCCCCTATCCTGGCTGGCCAGGCTGCATGCTCGGATAGGGGTCTGGTTTGTATTTTAGGGGGACCCCATGTCAAATTTCCCCTTAAAATCCAAACCAGACCCGAAGGGCCTGGTTTGGACTGTGGGGGGGGGGACCCTACGCAAATATTTCAGTAATTTTTCTGTATATTGCTGGGAGCCAGCAATACATTACAGCCGCGATAATAAATGACAATTTTTTCTTTACAAATGTCATTTTGCTCTGGCTATGTTCTAAACATCACAGAGGTGTGCCCTTTTAAAGGCAGACTAAGGGGACCCCCCAGGCACATTATTTAAAGGAATATTTAATTTTTATTGTTTCACTTTAAGCATTATTAAAATCACTGTTCTTGAAAAAACTATTGATTTAAAAACTTTATTTTGCATTGTTACATGTCCCCTAGGGCAGGACCCGGGTCCCCATATGCTTTTTAGGGCAATAACTTGCATATAAATCTTTAAAATGAGCACTTTTGATTTTTCATGTTCGGGTCCCATAGACTTTAACAGTGTTCGAATGTTCGCACAAATTTTTTGCCTGTTTGCATGTTCTGGTGCGAACCGAACTGGGGGGTGTTCAGCCCATCCCTAATGTATACCCATTATTCAACCCTTATTGGAACATTATATCCTGATGAATAATCTGCCATACAACAGCTGGCACTCCACCTTGTGGCCAATTAGCATATTGTCCCACCATGGGCTGATCTGTCATGTATCTGGTTGAGACTGAGTTGACGAGAGGGCTTCCCTTACAACTCTTGTCCTGTTCCCGAGGATGATGACAGGGAATAGCAGGGAACTGAGTGTCACAGGTGCCTGTAGAAGATTCAGGTCAGGAGATCTAGTAGCAGATGCGAAGCTAAAGACAGTGCAGCAAGCAAGCTGGCAGTTAGCATATGTAGGATCCCGGATGCGTGGTAAGATGGACAGGTGTCAGTAACAATCAGGCAGCAGAAGTGCAGAAGTAGGAACCATGAGCAGATTCAAAGCTAGGCCAAAATCATTATCAAGCAGGCAGAGGAGGTACTGGAACAGTAAGCAGAAGGCAAGGTCGGGGTCACAAGCCAGAGTCAGCAACAGGGGTTCAGCAACAAGCAGAGTCAACAAGATTGCTGCCCCACCAATTGAAGTGTCACCAGACCAGTGTGTAAGCCAGAAACACTGTTCCTGATTGTCGTTACACCAGTCCAAGTGTGGCCAGACCTGTGCAGCTACCAGCAGTGTCTCTGATCACCTTCACACCAGCCCCCATGTCACTAGACCAGTGTAATACAGTAACAGTGTTTCTGATCACTGCCACACCAGTCTCAGTGTCACTAGACCAGTGCAGCCAGCAACAGTCTTGATCACTGCCACACCAGTGTGATGTTGTCTCTGCTTGCTGCCTGTGCTGACTCTGGTCTGTTTATAGATCACACTTTTGCCAGCTGCGTGGACTGATCCTTTTCCTGTTTATTGACTATATATCTGCCTGCTGCCTGAACTGACCCATCTGTAGCTCTCTCTCATCCATGTCTTTATGGACCTTGCTTTGTGCACTGGTGCGCAATCATGTTGGAACAGGAAGGAGTCATCCCCGAACTGTTCCCACAAAGTTGGTAGCATTAAATTTTTCAAAATGTCTTGGTATGCTGATGCCTTCAGAGTAGTGTTGAGCGAACCCGGACTGTAACGTTCGGGTCCGTACCGAACTTTAGGGTGTCCGTGGCACGGACCCGGACCCGGACATTTCAAAAATCGTTCGGGTTCGCGAACAACTAACCGACGGGACGTCGAAGAGTTGTGCACCTCATTTTATCGTCTTGGGGCCTGGCTTGGGCTTGCTAAAAACTTTACAGGCCCAGGCCCAGGCACGGTGCCTGTGGGATTTCAAGCCATGCCTGGGCTTGCAATGTCAGGCCCAAGCGAGTTGTGATGAGACTTCCGTAGTCGTATGGTTCTGTAAAACTTTTTAAATTACGATGGTTGAAACACCCTTGTCAAGCCCCTACTGAGGAAGGACAAGGTTGTACTAACGCGTGGTCACGTGTTTCGTTCCAGGTATTTCTGTACCTACTCTCTCTCGATGTCTACCCAGTCAAGTCCGTCGTCC
>BLSH010045748.1:995307-1005926 GCA_018402905.1 Glandirana rugosa | reverse complement strand
CTCCTACTCCTCTACCACCGCCACTTCCACCTACACTGCCACGGTCACGGCCTAGTCAACCTCTAGGCTCCTACTCCACATCCACCCCCCTTCCCATTTTTTAAATTTGATTTTAATTTATTTTCCCTATCCCCATTTATTTGTAGGGCACTTGCCCTAGTTTGAAGATGATTTTAGAACAGTTATATGGCTTCTACCGTTAATTAATACTTTTCAGACACAGTTTGAAGATGATCCACATTCACCTCCATTTTTGCATTTTTTAAGTTTTTATTTTTTTAAAAATATTTAAAGTTATTTCCCTGTCCCCATTTTTTTGTAGGGCACTTGCCCTACCCTTACCCCCATTTTACTTCCTTTTGCAGCCCTCTGGGGCTTTCCAGGACTTTCCTACAGCCATTTTTGTGCCTAAAAGTTCGGGTCCCCATTGATTTCAATGGGGTTCGTTGTCCGTGCGATCGTTCGGGTTCCGTCCGGACCCGGACTTTGTCCCGAAGTTCGGACGGACCAGCAGAACCCGAACTTCCAGGTGTTCGCTCAACTCTACTTCAGAGTTCTCTTCACTGGAACTAAGGAGCCAAGCCCAGCCCCTGATAAACAATCCCAAACAATAATCCCCACACCAGCAATTGATTTGGACCAATGCACAAAGCAAGGTCCATAAAGACATGGATGAGCGAGTTTAGGGTGGAGGAACTGGACTGGCCTGCACAGAGTCCTGACCTCAACCTGATAGAACACCTGTGGGATGAATTAGAGTGGAGCCTGCAAGCCAGGCATTCTCGTCCAATATCAGTGCCTGACCTCACAAATGCGCTTCTGGAATAATGTTCAAACATTCCCATAGACACAATCCTAAACATTGTGGAAAGCCTTCTCAGAACAGTTGAAGCTGTTATGGCTGCAAAGGGTGGGCAAACTCAATATTGAACCCTACGGACTAAGAGTGGGATGCCATTAAAGTTCATGTGTGTGTAAAGACAGGCATCCCAATACTTTTGACAATATATTGTATCTATAGTTGTACAAAAATACATGACCATTGTATTCCAACACCCCCACTCAACAACTACTCCATATATTAGTCCCATTTTGGATCTCAGTTGTATAAATCAGTTTCTTGTAAGTGGTTTTGTCAAATGCTCTGATACACTTTTGTTTCTCATGAGTTGGAAGTTTTTGCATCTCCTCCCATGAATCTGGCTATGGCTGTAATGCTACGCAAGTAACACGGAACAGACTCTTGGCTGGGATGCCATTATTACTTCTGGTGGATTTCCTGACTGAAGCCTCTTGTGTCCTGGTTTCTTCTTTTACAGTATTTGGATTGAATGCATTCATTTATATTTCTGTATCACTTTGTTTCTTATCTTCATGTGACACTGATATGGAAGTTCCCTCAGTCTCTCAAGTGTTTGTGTTAGTTCATGAAATTTTGAACACACTGAAATTTCATCAGCAATTACACCTCTACTGATGGTTACCTTGTTTGTGTCTTGTTTGTGTAACACTCTGTATCCCTTTTGTGATTCATTGTACCCAACAAGTACACCTTCCTTTGTGCAAGCATCCCATTTTGTATGTTTTTCTTTTGGGATGTGCATGTACATAGCCTTTGTTTCCAAAAATATTTTGATGGTTTAAATTCAGGGCCCTTCCATTCCACAGTTCATATGGAGTTTTCTCAGTTGATTTTCTGGTAGTCAATTTTGGAGATAGCCTCCCCCAGTATGTGGTTGGCATATCTGCATCAAACAGCATGGTTCTTCCACTTTCACATAGAGTATGGTTCATTCTTTCTGCAACCCCGTTTTGTTGTGGTTTGCATGGTACAGTAGTTTGAAATATTATGCCATGCTTTCTGAGAATTGCTTGGGTGTTATCACCTGTATATTCAGTTTCATTGTCTGTGTGCAATACACTCAGACTTTTGCTAAATTTATTTCTTACTTGAGGCAAATACTGTTCAAGTACTTCACTTTTGTTACAGATAGAGTGTAGTATACCTGGAGTAATCATCTATAAAATTAGAAAATACCTCTTCTTTCCCGGAGTCAATTTTTCCATTGGACCGCAAAGATCTGAATGAATTAAGTCCAGAGGTTTCTTAGCTCTGCTATTACTCTGCTTTGGAAAGGCTTTTCTTGTCATTTTCCTTTTATACATCTCATAGTCATTCTCAGTAAATTTCTTTGTTATGTCAGGACTTCTGTGCCCATGTGTGAATGCAGTTTGAATGTTTTTCCTCTTTGTCAGTATTAACCATCTTATTGCAGTTCAGCTGATACAGTTCATCTGTAATTTTAGCCTTTGCAAGTAAGATATCCTCTTTTGTGAAGGCACAACTGTCATCTTCGAAGGTCACTACATTGCCTTGTTTTGTGAGCTTATTCACTGATAAAAGATTTGTTTCAAGAGCAGGGACATAGAGGACATTTTTTCACTTGTATCTTTCTGGTGACACTTGGGGAAATAGGACAGTAAAGAAAACCATTTCCTATTCCTTCTGACTCCATTATTTGACCATTAGCTATGGTGATTTTTTTCTGTTTTTCTCTGGTGAATAGAGGTGAATAAAGAAATTTCTGTCATTTGTCATGTGACCCGTAGCTTCTGAATCAAAACACCATGCCTGCAGATATGAGGTTTAACTATTGGTTTGAAAAACATATTAATTATCTGCAAAATCAGTTTCTTCGTTCACACTTTTGGTCTTTTGTGGTTTAGTTTGTTTTTGCATTCTAGCTTTCCAGATACTGCAATCTGCTTTTAAATTACCTTGTAATCACACAAAACATTCATGTGTTTCTTGTTCCATCTTACTGTTTTTATTTCTATTTTTTGTCTTTAAAGCAGACTCCGCGACAGAAGTACCATCACTATTAATGTTTTCTGTTTTACACTTATATTAATCCACCAGCTTGCCCTTAACATATTCCAATGTCATAATAACAAAAATGTTGTGCTTATAAATATGTGTATATGAAACTAAAATTAAAATTGAAATATAAAACACAAACAAACGATCCAATGACTGTTATTAAAGTCCATATGCTAAATCATCAAGTGAATTGTGAATATCTAAGTGCGTAATAATCCAGAAATAACTGTGTAAAAGATTGATTGTAGATTGTATCCACCATATACCAACACCAATGTGTGAGTTCAACCTCCACCTATTAGGATATGCTCTTACCAGAGCCCCATGACCACCTATGGGGGGGGGGGGGGGGTTCAGGGAACGCTTGTGTGGACATAGCCTCCATTAGGCTCCAATAGGCAATCTGGTCACAGCGATGGTCAATTCCAGTTCCACTTGACAAATACAGCCAATCAATAGGGATAAAGAAACCACAATAGTGTAATCCCGTTTAAAAAGGGGTCGGTTTCATGTAAAATATTGCACTTACAGTTAGCCACCTAAGGAAAAGCAGACATCAGTGTATACAACATGCGATGACTAGGAGACAGCACTTCCGCCCGACCAGTTTCGACGCAATACGGACTTCTTCTGGGGCATATTCCAATGTCAGTTCATCATCTAGAAGTGCATCAAGTGCTGTGACAAACGTTTCATAGCTTTCTGGTAAGCCACTGATTAATAGTACTGCGACATGAAAATATTTTTTTTTAATTTATTCTTCTATTCCTCTCAGGCATTCAACCATTTCCTGGGTGTGCCTTATGTAATCCTACGTATCCTGGCCTTTCATCAGCTTGGTTTGGTATAGCTTTTTAATCAAATACAGTTTATTGCAGAGATTAGCTCTTTCATGCACCTTTTGTAATCCTTCCCACATTTATTTAGCATTTTCACACCTACAGTACATATGTATGATCTGATCATCTTCTATGCTAAGAGAGATCGTGCTCTGAGCTTTTTGGTCTTTCTTTATCCGCTCACCTGAAGGGTGTTCTGGCCTGACTTCATTCACACATTTTCACGTACCGTGTCTTATTAGCAGCATTTTCATCTTGAATTTACAAGACTGGCAGTTCTGGTTTGCAGATTTGAAAATGAAACCTTTGTTGCAGCTGTGGTACCGACCATTTTCTTTTTATTCTGTTGCAGTCTTCTTTCTGTTGCAGTATCTTGCACTTATCTATTGTATCAGGCCATGGATGGGATTTCAACTTCTCTCTAGGTGTCTGGGTGAGTTTCTGGGCTATGCCTGGGCCCATAACCTGTTAGAAATTCTGTATATAGCCCTACAGAACAGACAGTGCACAGTTCAAATGGGCTTTGCTGCTTAACTGCAGACAGGAAACAGGACCTTTTTTTATCAGAGAAAAGACATAGAGCATTACCATAGATGCTGCTACAGACTTATAAACAGTGCCATCTACAGGTTGAAGAATATATTTATAGTTGTTGTACAAAAACAAGTGAACATTGTATTTCAACAGCCTGTTACTGACCTTGGCTTGCTCAGGACTTGCCTATGCTTCTGTAACTCGTTGTCTACCCTCTGCTGACCTCGGCTACCTCCTCAGTGACCACACTCCTGTCTCTTTACCTGACCTAGCTGTCATCTGCATTTGCTCCAACCATCACAGTGGGTTCCTACTGCAAGCCTGTCAGAAGCTCTGGATCTCCAGCAACAAGTTCTACTATCAATATCTACCGATACTCATATTTCTCCCGTCCCTTGGCACTATCTGTTTCACTCTCAGTAGGGCCTGGGCTAGAGGTACAAGAGAGGCCAACTTTGTCATTTCAGGCTTCTATCAGGTATCGGAAAGTACCATATAAATTTTATTTTTATATATATAAATGATACATCATTCGTGTGTGCTGGATTAACCCCTTCCCGCTGACCACACACATTTATGCGGCCTCACAGATGTGGGCTTTTTTTTTTCATTAAGCTGCATATATGTGTATCTCCATTTATGCTGGGAGTGTGCCACACTACTAACTATCGAGACCCGGGACATTCGATTTGGTTCACCAGATCGCCTCTGATTGGATATCACAGTGATCAGTCACTGTGAGCCCGCCGCTGTGTTTACTTTCTCTTCTGAATGAAGAGAAAGATTTGTTATATCTCCCTTTTCTTTCAGGAGAGGAAAATGTAAACAGATCAATGTTTGCCAGGGTTAGTGTTAGGATCAAGGTCGGGGTCAAAGGTCATGGTAAGTATATTTTGGGTAGAATTAAAAAAAATATATAAATTAGTAGGGAGTTCTTCACTGTCAGGGCAATGAGGATGTGGAACTCTCTCCCACAATTGGCGGTGGCTGCAGGGAGTATGGGTATTTTTTAAAAGACTCTTGGATGCTTATCTTCAAGAACAAAACATACAGGGATATGGGAAATAATTGTAGACACCAGGGATGTGTGGTGAGGTCAGTGGCTGGTGAGGCACTGGTTAGTATCAAAGCCAAATACACACAGGTTACATACGCTGCAATCGTTAGAGAAAGAGCAATAATTTTAGCACTAGACCTCCTCTGTAACTCTAGACATGTAACATCTAAAAAACGTTAAAACGTTGTCTATGGAGATTCTTAAGTACTGACGTTTGGAGCCATTCCACAAGTGTGCGCAATTTTAAAGTGTGACTTGGTAGGTATCTATTTACTCGGTGTAACATCATCTTTCACGTTATAAAAAAAAAATCAGGCTAAATTTACTTTTTTTTTTCATGAAATAGTTTCTTTCCAAAAGAAAAGCATTTGAAAAATTGCTGCGCAAATACTGTGTAACATAAAAAGTTGCATCGACCACCATTTTATTCCCTAGGGGAATAAAACAATATATACAATGTTTGGGGGTTCTGAGTAATTTTCTATTTCTAGCAAAAACAATTATGATGATGTAGGAGAGAAGTGTCATTATTTTCCCTGGGGGCAAGGAGTTAATTATCATGTAAGTAATATGCAAATAATTATAATATATTATTTTTAAGGTAATTTACTATATTTTCAAAAACTATACCCAAGCAGGTGGCTTAATGGACAAATTACTGAAGTTTGAAGTTATAACTTCAAACCAGTAATTTCACAGTAAATAGATAAATAAAAAAAATTATTATCTTATAAAATATAGCATAATAATATATGATTTAACTTGTACCTTTTTTCAGCACAGCAACAGATTCTCATTCTCCCTTTTAACTGTGTAAGAAAAACATGGGATTATGGGTAAATCTTATACATATAAACCCATGTATTTCTTGTAGTTAAGAGGGCTGGGCTGGAAGGGAGCATTTGTCTTTTAGGCAAATGCCCCCTTCTAAGACACTACAGTGAGGCGTACCTCTACTGCAGCATTTTTATTGGACAGCTTGGGCCAAAGGTGCCTTACTATTGGCCCAAGGCTCCAAGCCGTCCATTGAGCTCAGTGTCTCTGACAAGAAGTGAGGAGAGGCACTGTGAGCTCATCCTCTCAGTATGCTGCAAACAGAGTGTGTCAGCTTGCATTTAAACTGCCGCTCTGTATGTAGCTTCTGACAGGCTGAGCAAGGAGCCCCGTATATCCGTAACCATTGATGATAGGAGCCCCAAATTTTTACCAGTGGTGGGGTAGGACTTCAGCTACCTATCTCTGTGACCCCAGGTCGCCAAGCTATGATCCTTGAAGTCAATCTTTTTTTGTTTTATGTTCATGACTCTGCCTCACCTGCCTCCCCTGACTGCATGTCCCTGGTAGACACTGACACATATACACCTACACAGGCTAAACTGGATTTTTGGATTCTTTCAGCCTTACCTACTACAGGTATGTAACTATATGTTTCAGTGTCAGTTAATGTCAGTGTATTTTAGGCAGGATTAAAAAAAGCAAAATGTGTGCCATTGTTTCTGGGCTATACTATGGGTACAAACTATCTTACACATATGTGTATCACTGCAATCGCCAGAAGCAGGAGAATTTATTTTGGGTTGTTCTTTGGTGGTAAATTATGATAATAGCAAGAAATATGCAGCTATATTTAAAAATATATATATTTTTTTTTACTATTTTGGGCCAGATTTCTTTGTTAGTAAAAAAAATAAATCAGGAGATATCTGTTACCATTTACCATAAAAAGAAAGCCCAATTTGTCTTGAAAAAAAACATGGTATAATCCACCTGGATACACAAAGTAGTTGTGACAAAATGTAGTTTTACTAACACGTGTCAAAGTTGCAAAATTGTGCTTAGGCATTTGTTTTACCCTTAGGTGTGAATGGGTTAAAGTCCCAGGAGTCGTAGGATATTTTCATATGATATGAATTAAGAGATTATATAGGGATGTCAGCACACATGATTACAGACTGTGACAAGTTTCACCTTATATATGGATTTTCATATCACAGAGGAGAGTCAGTCTGTGACACTCATGCACACACACAAACTCTCCTGTAGTCTACCACACACCACTGACTTGGAGTTTCTCCCACACAATTTGGCACATTGAGCCGTAATTGACTTCTCTTGAACTATTGGCAGCTTCAGCAGATTCAGCCTTATCCCACAGAACTTCAATGGCTTTTGGGTCTAATTTAAAAGCAGGCCACTAGGTTGTTTCTGGTCTTCCTTTTTTCCACTTTCTTCTCGGTGGTGGCATCCACAACATTGTGACTTTGGGTATGCTGTGGTTGGGTAGGCACAGGATATGTCTGGCCAGCTGTAGTCTCTGATCAGTGGCAATATCTTCTAGCATCTGCATATCGCTGTGTTTCAAGATTTCCTAGTTTGTGGTTCGGTCTCTGTATGTGGTGCTCAGAATACAGTAGACATCTTTGGTGAAATTAGTTCAGTTTTTGATCAATTTATTTTGTGATCTTCAAAATATTGCTCAAGTATAGGGCAGAGGGAATAACAAACATAGCATATAGGTGCACCTTCATGGTTGTAGTGAGAGAAAGTTCAGACTAAATTTAACGTTAATGCTGGAACATTCCTGCTGCCTTGCCAGCTCTGCATAGGACATCTTTCTCTGGACCTCTATCACATTAAGATATAACACTTTGCCTGTTGTTTTTTCTTCAGAGCTTTGGTTTTGCAGTTCCTAATGCGCAGGCTAACCTATTCTGTTTCCTGCTGTAGAAGTTTTTTTCATTCCATTCTTGTTTTAAAAGATTATTCTTATCTTTTATTACAGCGTTTGAGTTACGTATCGCTCCTGTTAGTTCAGTACCTATGTCAGGGTCTTTTGGTCATTTTTGTTTGCAAAAATCCTTTTTGTCAGGCTGGCAGCTTTGTTTAACTTTTTTTGTCTAGATCTTAGCATTTGGCTTTTACAATTTCTTTTTTTTTTTCTGAATTAGCCTTGTCTCATTGGTGCTTGGCTAATTTTCATTAATCTATTAGATTCCAAGTCCTGTCTTGTACCTAGCTTTCTTTTTGTGTTCCTCAGGGATGTCCAATTTCCTTCTCTGTATCATCAGTGTCGGCAACATATTGTAACAGTTGGAGCCAAGAGTTAAAATTGTTGTGCATTTTTATATTTTTTGGTTTTAGTCTTCTTCACCGTGTATAGGTAGGAGGGCTGTCTATGTTGCTTCCATGTAAAATTTAGTTTGAGGGAGGATCATAGGAGGTGGTGATCACCCACTATCTGCTCCATGGTACATCCTCACATCCAGAAGTGTTGAGCTTCAACATCTACTAATGCAAATATAATCTATTTCATTGTTTGTAATTCCATCAGGTGATCTCCAGGTCTTCTTGTTAGTGGTCTTATAAGGTAAGTAAGTAATTCCAATGCAGATGTTGTTCATATTACAGAAGAGCAGTAGGCACTCCCCATTAATTTGTTGTTTGTTTGGCTGATCCATAGGCACCCAGAATATGCTATAACCACTGGCATTTCATTTCATTTCATTTAATTTGAGCATTAAAATTGCCAATGAGGAGCTTTGTGTCATAACTCAGGATGTCATCTAAGATTATTTCCAAAGATCATAGAAAGCTTGTTTCTCACATGTGACAGCATCTTGAGTAGGTGTGTATACTTGTATAATGGTTGTCTTAGCACATCTGTACTGTAACCGCCCAGTGATGATGCATTCAGTCACAGACATCCATTCCAGCATGGAATGCCTCTTAGTATAGTATCAGGCCGGCAGTGTACCCATGACGTTCTTCGTGGCCCGAGAATAAAATCTTCTATCAGTCGGGCGCATGCGCGGCTGCCCCTAGATGGACGCACAGTCCGGAGCTCCACACCGTCGCCCGCTTCCGAGGCCCAGAAGAAGCTTACCAGCCACGGAGGAGAGCCAGAAACAGGTGCCCCCTCTTGTCCTCACCTCCCTCAGAACTGGGAAACATCCGAGAAGCGCCCCAGATCACCATCCGGGCCGCAGGAGGCCCCGCTGATCGGAGCGGGTGTAGCAAGATGGTCGCGGCGGCAACCTAACAGCTCTTTTGAGGGGGTCCACGGAGGAAAAGTTACTAAGACCGACTCAGGACAACCCTGACCTCTCAGAAAGGGAGAAGGTTGGTTCAGAAGAACTGTTGGTTAGTCCTTATTACCTCCCTCCTGCCCTGTAAAGCACCCGCGGGTGTACCAAGATGGCCGCCGAGGCCTAAAAGCTCTGCACAGCATTGAGACTATCAGTTTCCTCCTCGTATCTCCAAGCAAAGATGCAGGAAGGTTTTCCAAGTTACTTTGAAGGCGCACTATATCATTCTTAGCAGTGAAGAATTGTTAAAGATATGGTTCAGGCCTTCTCTCTTCAATGCAACACTTATATTACTCCTAGCCTCAATGTCTGGCTAATATCCTGAATCTTTACACTTTAACATTGATGAGCTGATCAGTTCCCTTCATTAGGGTCACTTATCCTTTGTATGTCTACACCAACAGCCAGGAAGGACCTGAGCTTACTCTTTTCTACTTCATCCTCCCAGGGATTTTCCAAGATGGCGGCTACTTCTGCCTTACCCTCTGGAGCCACTGAGGGGTCTCATATGGAGAGTCTAGGTAATTCATTACGCTCTGATACCAGGCAGGTCTTATCCCCTGCCTCACTGACTTATACACCTGGACCACACGGTGGCTCTTTGCAGCTCCCCTTACCGTCTCCTTCTTCTACTGAGTCACTATTAGGCCGTTTTCAAGGTGAGCTCTCATCTCCCCCCCTGGGAACCTTCAGCCCAGTACCAGCATCACCGGATCTCCCGAACCCTAGCATTACTCTGCAGGTGGAAGAACTCTACCTTAAATTCTCCTCGCTACTTGAGAGGGGTCTTACAAGCACAATTACTACTATCACGGGCGAGATCAAAGCAGATTTCCAAATGCTGGGGACCCGTATAGAAGCTATTGAGAACAAACTGGATTCCACTGCAACGACCTCTAATCCCCCGGGTTCTCGGGACACTCGGGATAGCTCGAGATTCGCTACGAATCCCCACAGGCCCTCCTCCAATCAATAATTCGACACTTAACGTAGTCCTTACAGGAACTAAAGGAGACCTTCAGGGGACTGAGACTTCAATTGAGCAGATCTGGACAAAAGTTCCAGTAGTTAAGATCTTTCCCGGCACAGTTCAACTAGGACGTCTCTCTGTTACTCTAGTCTCAAGACTAATCTCCAGCAACGTCACCTTAGGTCAAACAAGAGTTATCGAAGATATGCCCAGGGGTCGTAAACCTTTAGACGAAACTAGAGCGGGCACTATC
>BLSH010045748.1:931483-947136 GCA_018402905.1 Glandirana rugosa | reverse complement strand
ATGTTAGAGGTTTAAGTGGATTAGGGTCATATAACTGAAATGGGCACTAAAAACTCCCACACATCTATAGTAATTATCTATAAGTGCCTTTAACCTGGCTGTTTATTTATCCTGAAAATAAACATTTTAGTATTTACAGGATGCTAAGTAGATCAGTGCATTCAACTAAATCCTAAGGGCATGAACACCCTACATGACATAATTTGTGTAACTATTGTAGACTAGAATAACATTGATACATGTACTGTGGCACATCCCCTCTTTCAAAGCTTAATCGGAACTACAGTGTAAAAAAAGACATCTAAAGGTTAAAGACAGATTAAAAAGGCAAAGTATGCCGAAAACAAACAAACAACATTATGCCACATCAAGTTTCTTCTCCAACTTGCCTACAAGAAAATGATTGGATCGTGACAGTTTTAGGATTAATTAAAATATAGGCAACATTTCTAAAACAGAAAACTGGTAGAAATTGTATTTAAACTAGTAAAACATAATTACCAAATATAGTTCCCTGGATTAGTTCTACCTTTTAAATATATGGCTACAAAAAGCTAAGAAATTACCCATAACAGCATTATAAATAGGCAAAATCAATGAATATTACTCATGACTGATCCATTTTATGCAGTGCTTGATCTGTATTGTGCTAAGAGGGCTAAACTGGTAAAAAATATGCTTTGTGACTTTTTATTAAAAAAAAAACATCTACAACTACAGTTAGTAGGATATTCTCTAACTGAAATGATTGTGCTGATGCCTTTGAGCATATAATGCACATGTAATGTACACAATATTAGTATTTAGAGTATGCTTTACCAAAGGTTTGCTAGGCCAATTAATCTACTTTCTCTTTAAAATCATTCTCAAGATTTTTTCACCTAATTAGGTTTCCTGTTTGAAATGTTGTAGCCAAAGTTGCAGCATTGAAGCACAGCCTAACTAATCTGCCCAACAGTAAGTCCTCTGAAATATTTTATTTTGATTTGTAAATCCTAATATTTTCAATGAAAGTACATCTTATACAGAGTTAGGCGCGTTTTTAAATATGCAGTACATCTATGAGGGACAAAACATATATTCGTATTACATGAAAATCTATTACTGTATGGATTTCTGCTAGGAAAACTGATAATAAAAAGTTTAGAATGGCACAAATGCAATGAATTTTTTTTTATAGTATTTGGAGAAAAAACTCCCATTGAGTAAACTACATTATAACCCTTTATATCTTTGCTCAATATATAATTAGCCATAAGGGTGATGCTTTCTCATACAAATGTTGCTCTTTAATATTATATAACTGATTTTCTATATGAATATATTTTGTTGGCCCAGCAAATATGTGCTCTTTTCAAACACCCAATTCATTTTTGGGAAATGTATTAATGAAAAAAAAACTTTGAGCATAACTAAATATTTAAAGGGAGATTTTTTTCCTTCAGATTTACCAAAACCATATAATATGAGGTCAAACCTTAGGAGTTTTAATTTGTATGCAATCAGGCAGGCCCTTGCACTGCATGGTTTTGGTAAATTTGAAGGAAATCTGACAACAAAAGTTGGATAGTGTGTATGGGGTCTTAGTTAAGTGCCAGTTACCATCTACCTGTGGGACTGTGGTGTTGATTTACTAAAACTGGACAGTACAAGATCTGGTGCATCTGTGCATGGTAGCCAATCAGCTTCTAACTTCAGCTTGTTCAATTAAGTTTTGACTTAAAAAAAAAACTGGAAGCTGATTGGTTTATATGTAGAGTTGTACCAGATTTTGCACTCTCCAGTTTTAGTAAATCAACCCCTTTGTCAGAATTGTAGGCTGATGAAATATGCATTTTATGGTACATCTTTTGTTAACAAGCCTTTTGTAACAGTTACGGAAGCATGCGAGTAAGGAAACTTTTAATACTTACCTAACGATGTGAGCAGAGAAATAGAATAGAAGATTTCATACCTAATAAAATTAGGCATTCAGCACAACTAATATTACTTTCTTTATTACTATTTGCAATTATTTTGTAATAAATAAGTATAGCAAATGAATTACAGAACAAGATGGAAATGTACTAACACATATATGTTGTGTATGTGTTATTATATGTATTTTCCTAATCGTATTGTGTATTAACAGATAATCATACCAGCAATGTCTAATTCAATGATCAGTTTAATGGATGTTTTCATTGTAAAACTTCATAAAATGACTATCACAGTATAAAAAAATTGCAAAATGTCCAACTTGCATTGCATAGATACAGGCGTGATCAATAAAGTGATGATTTGCAATGTGCAGTAAACTATATTAACTGCATAGACATTTTCAGACAAGTCTCTTTGGGTCATTGACATTTTTTTGGGCACTTGGAGGCTTAACTTGTAAAAACTCATTGCAGAATTTGGGGAACCATATCGTAAATATGTTTTTTCCTATTAAAATAGACCCAACTACAGCTTCTTCCACTCTGCATTCATTACATTGCTAGCAGCGCTCCTTATAGTGACTGTTTTCGAGAGAATGGTGCACATTTAAATCTGTAGGTAATGCATTTTACAGAACAAAAACATTTTTTGTATCCACAAAATAAAAATATTTGCAAACAAGAGATGAGAGGCAATTGCACAATTTTGTCAGCAACAAGCTGACATAGACTGGATCTCTAAATAACTTTGAAAAATTGAGACAGGATTCTCTGCATTATTGAACCTAAAACTGATATGTCAGATTACATCTGCGTAACATTGATTTGCTTGCACAGTACCAGCAAGATTTTGTTGCCAGCTTGTATATGTTGTTACTTGCTACTTTTTACACAAAAAAATATGGTGGCATCCTTATGATTTTCTTTCAGCTGTTCTGTTCTTAGCTACCCTTAATGTAAAACCAAGCTATTGACATATTTTGAAGTCATACTGGTAAATAATAGGACTGATAATGATTTTGACAGACTAGAAAAGAGAGTATGGGTGCATATTGCTCAATCCATTTAGGGTCGATAATTATAAAAAGTTTAAGAACACCAAGTTTATAAGCATACTGGCCATACTGATATTACTAGATTTGGCACCTTCATACCTACATTTTTTTAGCCAACGCAAGCTACCAATTTCTGAACACATATGACATGTTTATCTCAGTGATGTACCTCAGAAGGCTCATTTATCAAGTCATCGGAAAGAACTTATGGTACTCCATAGCAACCAATTACATTCTGTAATTTTTTCGGTGCAGGTTTTATAGTATATAGTAAAAAAAATTGTGAAAATACAGCTTTTATTTTAGAAACGTAGCTGAGAGATAATCAAGAAGGATTTTAGTGAAGTAATATTATTTCTTTTAAGAATAATATCTCCACAGGTCAATTATTTTGAGTATGATTAACTTCTCAAAAACATAGTTTGCTTGGAACACCTGTATTTATAATTTTAACTTGCATCATTTAAGTTAGTTATGATGAAGATAATATTTTCATTATGAAATCTTAAATATTTCTTTCTACTAACAGTCATGCACTCAAGACATATTGGTGATTAGGTCTAAAAATAGATCTTAGTAATGTTCTTCCAGACTTTATATTTGGAGCAATACCATTTGGCAAGTAAAAGAGATAAATGTATCAATGTTCAGAAATTCTGAAATGTTTTCACTATCTTGGTCAATGAAAGCATCTTCTTAAACTGCAAATATTCTTTTATATACTTAAAATTGATCGTATTTTTCAGTAGCAAACCTCAAGAAAATGTCCTAAAATTTAAAGAAATTTGAAAGAAGATGATCACTTCTATAAATGGTTGTCAAGAAAGTTCATTTCAAATGAATTACAAATAAGTATAAAGAACAAGTTGAATATTAAACATAAATATTTAGAAGTAATTTAAGGGTAAACCGTGGCAGTGGTCTATTTAAAAAAATATTCATACAATTTTCACCCAAGATTCACACACTTCTCAGTAGTAATCTAAGTAAAAAATGTGTTAATTGTGGTTGAAAACATTTTTAAATAGATCCCCAAGTCTTACTTTGTAAATTTATGAAGACAGCTCCATAAATAGTAGTAGGTGCCATCTTTGTTGTTCACCCTGTAAGTAAATTGTTGGAGATTCAGTGCTTATCTAATGACAACCTGGAAATGTAATAATATCTGTGTAGGTTTCATAGAAGTTATAAAGTAACCTAGGCTGGATTTTCTGTACATAACAATGTGGCGGGTGATAGAAAATAAGAGATCAGCTCACAAGAAAAGAAGGCGTTCATTCAAGTATCATTGGCAGGGTTGTAACAATTACTGTGTGTGATAGCTTGGCATTTAGAGACTGTTTTAAATCCATTACACACACATATATATATATATATATATATATATATATATATATATAATATATATATATATATATATATATATATATATATATATATATATATATATATATTCTGTTTGTAGAACTGTTTGATGTAGTTTGACTGTTTGGGGAACTAACTAAGTTGCCTAACCGAGTACTTGGCTTCTTGTCCAGCTTAGGTTTCTGGAGTCTATTTCACTTTTTCTTATTGCTTTAAATTCTTAGTAAGCATCTTGAGAGCATGAAGCTTGGTTTAAAAACACCATATCATCATGTCCATGCTTGGTGTCAAAACCAAGAGATGAGAATGCCATCAGGTTGAGAAAATGAACCTTTAATACAGAACAACATTGACACATGCATGGTAAAGGAACACTATAATGCTAAATTATCAAAAAATACTTAGTAACATCATAAGCAACTGCAAGAACCAGCTGAATTTTTGCTTCTTACCATTGTTCAGTATGCTCCTGGCAGTTTAAGTGCTTGGTGTGGTTATAGTGAAGATTTTCCATGCAAATACGTATACGTAAATTAGGTCTTTTGTCTAAGGCCATGTTTGGATAGATGGCTACCTGCAACCTGGTAAATTGTATGTTCGTGCATATTGTATGAGTGTTCTTGTATTTATGATAGGCTCTATTTATGTTTATGGATTATATGAACTGTCATTTACACTACATAGGATATGTATATAAGCAGATTTCAGTGGAAAAAAAATACTTGCCATTGTGTCCTAATATTTTTATGCCTGAATTTTGTTTATTACAATCTTGTTCTTCCACAGACATAAATAGACACTTTACTATGTGTGGGAACATGCTACAAAATGCTGTTTATCGCCAAAATGAATGATACTGGTTTTGATGAGGATTAGGTGGTGGGCTGGTGGCATCAATACATAGGAATTATACCATTATGTAGAGGCAGGTTATATATCATAATATCACATTTCTATCCAGATTACAAAATGATTTTGCATTGCATCTTATGTAGTATTAGAAATAGGCACATAAATAAACTAGTTTTAGTGGTGGCATAAGAACCCCTGCCACTATCTAAGAAATTATACAAGGCTTGGTAATCATTAAATTTTTTTTGCAAAAATATTAGAGTTTTGTTTTGATTCATACGTTTAATAAGCCTCATCATGTCTTTAATGTTTTTACCATGTGGGTTTTAATTAACACTATGATCACAATTTTAGGGTTTATGTTATTGGCAACATTGCACTTAATGCGTTTTTTTGCTTACACAAATTCAACTTATTGAACTTTTGGAAGTTCTTTTTTCTCTATTCATTATCATGCAGCAAAATATGCAGGCATAAAAGACATGAACTTATAGAATGATACAGTCAAAATACAGATACATCTGACTGTATTTCTAACTATAAACAATAGGCAAACATTTCTTGGAGGTAGAGGTACAGGGATGTTGGTGTATTGTGAAATGCAGCAGTTTTAAACATTGGGTTGACTTACTAAGGGTGGGGGCATTTTTCACATGGCGAAGAGATTTTGTTTTTCCCCACGCATGATTGGATACTCATTGGGGTTAATTTAATAAATACATTTTTGTCTTGGGTGGAGTCGGCATATGTCACCAGAACAAGTTTCTCACTCATCTTACCTCCTATTCCTGTGGCAACTCTAAAATGTTGAGTTTCATATCATTTTCTGTACTGGAAGCAATAGTCACAAATACCAATAGCGAAGGTGAATTTCCCCAGTGGGGACATAGACAGCAATAAAAATCTTACAGGGGTTCTGACAAATTTACATATTTAATCCAAGCCTAAAGAAAAGTTTATGCTTTACATAAATGTAGCTTAGTGAATAAGGTGGATCTGAACGGTTTAATGAACTCATCTTCATCTTATTCACTAAGTTTAAACAACCACAACTTTACTGAGTGAACATTCTTAACTTCTTTACTACATCAATTCCATGGCTAATTTACTATTATAGCTATTGTTATAGTTGTTTATAGTTATGTCACTGGTGGTCAAAAGATGGCAATATAGAGTCTGCTGTCTGGAACCCTTCTCTATGGTAATTATGGTAATGTAAACTATAAAATATTTTTGTGTACTTTTTAATTAACCACTTGCCACCGAGACCACATTCATGGATGTCCTCCAGTTTCAGTGGTTATACCGGAATGATGCCTGCACCTACAGGCATCATTCCGGTATGTATATTTTCAGCCAGCAATTCTCTTTCATGCAGAAGTGATCCAAGTGGCGAAGGGGGTCCTGGGCTTTCCCGGGTTTTCCCCCCAGGGCTCTACTGTCCCATTGCAGAGCCCGGGAGCAATGTGGCGATGGCAGCCTTGAACATCGTTCATTTTTCTCTCTGTAACCGGAATCCGGGAGTGATGAGTAGTTCGTCACTTCCGGTTCTGCCTCTTTGTTTACCTGGCCGCCAGTGGCCAGGAAAGCAGCCGTTCAGACCAATCTGTGCCTGATCGCCTGCATGGGAGATTAAAGGAGATATTTGGGGTCTAATAGACCCAAGATCTTCCATAAAAAGGACTTGTCATGGCCCATGCTGTCACAAGAGATGTTGTTCATCCCTTGTGATAGCAATAAAGTTCATCAAAAAAACTATAATTTTTTTTTTGTACAAAATAAATAAATAAATTTGAGAGTGCCCCTGTCCCATCGTGCTTACACGCAAATGCGAACGCATACGCATGTATATGTAAATGGTGATCTCACCACACAGGTATTGTCGCGAACGTCAGAGTGAGAGCAATAATTTTAGCACCAGACCTCCTGTGCAACCCTAAACTGGTTACCTATGAAGGCGTTTAAATCATCACCTATGGAGAATTTTAAGCACAGTAGTTTTCCATCAGTTCACGGGCAGATGCAATTTTAAAGCACCACATGTTAGGTATCTATTTACTAGCTGTAACATCAACTTTCACATTCTACAAAAAAATTTGGCTAACTTTAGTGTTTTTTTTTTAAATTCATGAAAGTGTTTTTTTTTCCAAAAAAAATTGCTTTTGAAAAACAACTGCGCAATTATCTATTCTATAGGGCCTCTGAAAAAAAATAAATAGGGGTTCTAAGTTATTTTCGATAAAAAAAAAGGAAATTTTTCATGTAGATGTGAAGTGACTGAATTGGCCCAGATAGCAAGTGGTTTAAAAATATATATTTCTGTATATATTAATGTATTTGGGACCTTTACAAGCAACCCAGATGGTCTCTTTTGATTTAAGAAGCTGTTGTGGGTTCCCACTGTAAAATTGTATGTTTACTCATAGCTTTAACTGTTACTTACTCTGTAAAAAATGCATGCACAAAATTATAAGTGTAGATTAGTATGTATAGTATAGATTAGTATGTATGTTTTACAATGTGGGTTGCCAAATGGCTCAATAAATACTTGGCCCTACATTGTTATAGAGACAGCTGTATTAGTAACTGTGATCTATCCTACAGGTACAAGAACAATGAAAGATATTCAGAGATTTAAATGTTTTTCTGATTTAACTGCCGGCTAATTGCTGCTTAAAGAGGACTGAACTATAAAACAAAGTGACAAAAGAGGGTACATTGAATAATGGTGAATTGTTAGCAAATTTATGTATAAAATCCAAAAGACAGAGCTCTAAGTGATGGGTCTTGAGAGGTGAACAGACGTTGATGAAGTTTTATTTCATCGTTTTGATGAGACACAAGGCTGGGAAAGATGCTCTTGTGCCTTATCAAAACATCAAAATAAAACTTCATCACTTTGTGTCCACCTCTCAAGACCCCTGAGTGCCACTCTGTCTTTTGGATCATATGCACCTCATGCTTTTCTGAGTGCCTAGGCCCCTTTTCTCTTGCAAATTTATACATGTGGCAGCTACTGAATTGGGGGCATTAGGATTGAGTCTTGACTGTTGGTAACAACTAGAGTTGAGTGAACCCGGACTGTAAAGTTTGGGTTCGTACCGGACTTTGGAGTGTCCGTGCCCCGGACCCAAACCCGGACATTTGAAAAAAAGTCTGGGTTCGGGTTCGGTATTCGGGTATTTTTCGCACCTTTTCTATAGCTGCAGGGAAGCCAATCAACAAGCGTTTCCATCTTTTTCCCTTAGAAGCCATCACAGCCATGCCTACTAATGGCATGGCTGTGATTGGCCAGTGCATCATGTAATCCAGACTATTTTTGGCGCCTGTTGAATAGCTGCAGGGCAGTCAATCAACAAGAGTTTCACTCGTTTGCCCTTAGAAGCCATCACAGCCATGCTTACTATTGGCATGGCTGTGATTGGCCAGTGCATCATGTGACCCAGCCTCTATATGAGCTGGAGTCACGTATGCCGCGTGTCACATTGTCTCAGGCTAGTGTAGGGAGAGCATGCTGCCGGCGCTGTGAGGGATAGATTACTGATCTAATATGATCTCATCCTGCATTACAGACAGATTGCTGGCGGTGTTGTGAGGCGAAAGCTTAGCGTTCTAAAACCAACTGATTCTGGACTAGGTACAGTTTATTAGTGCTGTGAGGGATAGATTACCGATCTAATATGATCTCATCCTGCATTATAGACAGGTTCCTGGTGGTGTTTTGAGGGGAAAGATTAGCCTTCTAAAACCATCTGATACTGGACTAGGTACAGTTTACTAGTGCTGTGAGGGATAGATTACCGATCTAATATGATCTCATCCTGCATTACAGACAGGTTCCTGGCAGTGCTGTGAGGGGAAAGCTTAACATTCTAAAACCATCTGATACTGGACTAGGTACAGTTTACTAGTGCTGTGAGGGATAGATTACCGATCTAATATCATCTCCTCCTGCAATACAGAAAGGTTCCTGGCGGAGCTGTGAGGCGAAAGATTAGCATTCTAAAACCATCTGATTCTGGACTAGGTACAGTTTACTGGTGCTGTGAGGGACAGATTATTGTTCTAAAATCATCTCATAGTGCTATAGGGAGAGGTTCCTGCTGCTTCTGTGAGGGACAGATTATTGTTATAAAATCATCTCATCATAGGGCTATAGGGAGAGGTTCCTGCTGCTCCTGTGAGGGACAGAATATTGTTCTAAAATCATCTTATCATAGTGCTATAGGGAGAGGTTCCTGCTGCTGGTGTGAGGGACATATTACTGTTCTAAAAAAATCTCATAGTGCTATAGGGAGAGATTCCTGCTGCTGGTGTGAGGGACAGATTAATGTTCTAAAATCATCTCATAGTGCTATAGGGAGAGGTTCCTGCTGCTCCTGTGAGGAACAGATTATTCTTCTAAAATCATCTCGTAGTGCTATACGGAGAGGTTCCTGCTGCTCCTGTGAGGGACAGATTATTTTTTTAAAATCATCTCATCATAGTGCTACAGGGAGAGGTTCCTGCTGCTCCTGTGAGGGACAGATTATTGTACTAAAATCATCTCATCATAGTGCTGGAGGAAGAGGTTCCTGCTGCTCCTGTGAGGGACAGATTATTGTTCTAAAATCATCTCATCATAGTGCTATAGGGAGAGGTTCCTGCTGCTCCCGTGAGGGACAGATTACTGTTCTAAAATCATCTCAAACTGCTAGAGGGAGAGGTTCCTGCTGCTCCTGCGAGGGACAGATTATGGTTCTAAAATCATCTCATCATAGTGCTTTAGGGTGAGATTCCTGCTGCTCCTGTGGGGGACAGATTATTGTACTAAAATCATCTCATACTGCTAGAGGGAGAGGTTCCTGCTGCTCCTGTAAAGGGACAGATTATTGTTCTAAAATCATCTCATCATAGTGCTAGAGGGAGAGGTTCCTGCTGCTCCTGTGAGGGACAGATTATTGTTCTAAAATCATCTCATAGTGCTAGAGGGAGAGGTTCCTGCTGCTCCTGTGAGGGACAGATTCTTGTTCTAAAATAATCTCATCATAGGGCTAAAGGGAGAGGTTGAGGTTCCTGCTGCTCCTGTGAGGGACAGATTATTGTTCTAAAATCATCTCATCATAGTGCTAGAGGAAGAGGTTCCTGCTGCTCCTGTGAGGGACAGATTATTGTTCTAAAATCATCTCATAGTGCTAGAGGGAGAGGTTCCTGCTGCTCCTGTGAGGGACAGATTATTGTTCTAAAATCATCTCATCATAGGGCTATAGGGAGAGGTTGAGGTTCCTGCTGCTCCTGTGAGGGACAGATTATTGTTCAAAAACCATCTCATCATAGTGCTAGAATAAGAGGTTCCTGCTGCTCCTGTGAGGGACAGATTATTGTTCTAAAATCATCTCATCATAGTGCTTACAGGGAGATGTTCCTTCTGCTCCTGTGAGGGACTGATTATTGTTCTAAAATCATCTCATCATAGTGCTATAAGGAGAGGTTCCTGCTGCTGGTGTGAGGGACATATTACTGTTCTAAAATCATCTCATAGTGCTATAGGGAGAGTTTCCTGCTTCTCCTGTGAGGGACAGATTCTTGTTCTAAAATCATCTCATAGTGCTAGAGGGAGAGGTTCCTGCTGCTCCTTTGAGGGACAGATTATTGTTCTAAAATCATATCATCATAGTGCTAGAGGGAGAGGTTCCTGCTACTCATGTGCGGGACAGATTATTGTTCTAAAATCATCTCATCATAGTGCTAGAGGGAGAGGTTCCTGCTGCTCCTGTGAGGGACAGATTATTGTTCTAAAATCATCTCATCATAGTGCTATAGGGAGAGGTTCCTGCTGCTCCCGTGAGGGACAGATTATTGTTCTAAAATCATCTCGTACTGCTAGAGGGAGAGGTTCCTGCTGCTCATGTGAGGGACAGATTATGGTTCTAAAATCATCTCATCATAGTGCTTTAGGGAGAGGTTCCTGCTGCTCCTGTGGGGGACAGATCATTGTTCTAAAATCATCTCATACTGCTAGAGGGAGAGGTTCCTGCTGCTCCTGTAAAGGGACAGATTATTGTTCTAAAATCATCTCATCATAGTGCTAGAGGGAGAGGTTCCTGCTGCTCCTGTGAAGGACAGATTATTGTTCTAAAATCATCTCATCATAGTGCTAGAGGAAGAGGTTCCTGCTGCTCCTGTGAGGGACAGATTATTGTTCTAAAATCATCTCATAGTGCTACAGGGAGAGGTTCCTGCTGCTCCTGTGAGGGACAGATTATTGTTCTAAAATCATCTCATAGTGCTACAGGGAGAGGTTCCTGCTGCTCCTGTGAGGGACAGATTATTTTTCTAAAATCATCTCATCATAGGGCTATAGGGAGAGGTTGAGGTTCCTACTGTCCTGTGAGGGACAGATTATTGTTCAAAAATCATCTCATCATAGTGCTAGAGGGAGAGGTTCCTGCTGCTCCTGTGAGGGACAGATTATTGTTCTAAAATCATCTCATCATAGTGCTTACAGGGAGAAGTTCCTTCTGCTCCTGTGAGGGACAGATTATTGTTCTAAAATCATCTCATCATAGGGCTATAGGGAGAGGTTCCTGCTGCTCCTGTGAGGGACAGATTATTGTTCTAAAATCATCTAATCATAGTGCTATAGGGAGAAGTTCCTGCTGCTGGTGTGAGGGACATATTACTGTTCTAAAATCATCTCATAGTGCTATAGGGAGAGATTCATGCTTCTCCTGTGAGGGACAGATTCTTGTTCTAAAATCATCTCATAGTGCTAGAGGGAGAGGTTCCTGCTGCTCCTTTGAGGGACAGATTATTGTTCTAAAATCATATCATCCTAGTGCTAGAGGGATAGGTTCCTGCTACTCCTGTGCGGGACAGATTATTGTTCTAAAATCATCTCATCATAGTGCTAGAGGTTGAGGTTCCTGCTGCTCCTGTGAGGGACAGATTATTGTTCTAAAATCATCTCATCATAGGGCTATAGGGAGAGGTTGAGGTTCCTGCTGTCCTGTGAGGGACAGATTATTGTTCAAAAATCATCTCATCATAGTGCTAGAGGGAGAGGTTCCTGCTGCTCCTGTGAGGGACAGATTATTGTTCTAAAATCATCTCATCATAGTGCTTACAGGGAGATGTTCCTTCTGCTCCTGTGAGGGACAGATTCTTGTTCTAAAATCATCTCATAGTGCTAGAGGAAGAGGTTCCTGCTGCTCCTGTGAGGGACAGATTATTGTTCTAAAATCATCTAATCATAGTGCTATAGGGAGAATTCCTGCTGCTGGTGTGAGGGACATATTACTGTTCTAAAATCATCTCATAGTGCTATAGGGAGAGATTCCTGTTTCTGCTGTGAGGGACAGATTCTTGTTCTAAAATCATCTCATAGTGCTAGAGGGAGAGGTTCCTGCTGCTCCTTTGAGGGACAGATTATTGTTCTAAAATCATCTCATCATAGTGCTATCGGGAGAGGTTCCTGCTGCTCCCGTGAGGGACAGATTATTGTTCTAAAATCATCTCATAGTGCTACAGGGAGAGGTTCTTGCTGTTCCTGTGAGGGACAGATTATTGTTCTAAAATCATATCATCATAGTGCTAGAGGGAGAGGTTCCTGCTGCTCCTGTGAGGGACAGATTATTGTTCTAAAAACTTCTCATCATAGTGCTATAGGGAGAGGTTCCTGCGGCTCCTGTGAGGGACAGATTTTTGTTCTATAATCATCTCATACTGCTAGAGGGAGAGGTTCCTGCTGCTCCTGTGAGGGACAGATTATTGTTCTAAAATCATATCATCATAGTGCTAGAGGGAGAGGTTCCTGCAGCTCCTGTGAGGGACAGATTATTGTTCTAAAATCATCTCATACTGCTAGAGGGAGAGGTTCCTGCTGCTCCTGTGAGGGACAGATTAGTGTTCTAAAATCATCTCATAGTGCTAGAGGGAGAGGTTCCTGCTGCTCCTGTGAGGGACAGATTATTGTTCAAAAATCATCTCATACTGGTGTAGGGAGAGGTTCCTGCTGCTCCTTTGAGGGACAGATTATTGTTCTAAAATCATATCATCATAGTGCTGAGGGAGAGGTTCCTGCTGCTCCTGTGCGGGACAGATTATTGTTCTAAAATCATATCATCATAGTGCTAGAGGGAGAGGTTCCTGCTGCTTCTGTGAGGGACAGATTATTGTCCTAAAATCATCTCATCATAGTGCTATAGGGAGAGGTTCCTGCTGCTCCCGTGAGGGACAGGTTATTGTTCTAAAATAATCTCATAGTGCTACAGGGAGAGGTTCCTGCTGTTCCTGTGAGGGACAGATTATTGTTCTAAAATCATATCATCATAGTGCTATATGGAGAGGTTCCTGCTGCTCCTGTGAGGGACAGATTATTGTTCTAAAATCATCTCATCATAGTGCTAGAGGGAGAGGTTCCTGCTGCTTCTTTGAAATACAGATTATTGTTCTAAAATCATCTCATAGTGCTAGAGGAAGAGGTTCCTGCTGCTCCTTTGAGGGACAGATTATTGTTCTAAAATCATATCATCATAGTGCTAGAGGGAGAGGTTCCTGCTACTCCTGTGCGGGACAGATTATTGTTCTAAAATCATCTCATCATAGTGCTAGAGGGAGAGGTTCCTGCTGCTCCCGTGAGGGACAGATTATTGTTCTAAAATCATCTCGTACTGCTAGAGGGAGAGGTTCCTGCTGCTCCTGTGAGGGACAGATTATGGTTCTAAAATCATCTCATCATAGTGCTTTAGGGAGAGGTTCCTGCTGCTCCTGTGAGGGACAGATTATTGTTCTAAAATCATCTCATAGTACTAGAGGGAGAGGTTCCTGCTGCTCCTGTGAGGGACAGATTATTGTTCAAAAATCATCTCATACTGGTGTAGGGAGAGGTTCCTGCTGCTGGTTTGAGCGATGCATTTCTTGCACAAAAATAAAAAGTGCATCTACGTTGCTGTTTTCCAAAAAAAAAAGAAGAAGAATTTATTATTTATCTCGCTAACTGCACACTGGGCAAATGTAGTGGCGGGTGGGCCTGCGGCGGCTAGCCGTTTGGCGCATGTCCTTCCACCACCGAGGATTGCAGGGCATTTCTCTTTGCCTCCTGTTGCCTCCTCCTCCTACTGCGCTTCCTCCTCCTCCTCTACCACCTACTCATCCGCTCAGCGTAACATCTTCACCTCGAACTTCAGCACATCCAGGGGGAAACGACAGCAGGTTGTTTTAAAACTGATATGTTTGGGGGATAAACCCCACACTGTGCAGCAGCTGTGGATGGGCATTGAACAACAGACCGATGAGTGGTTGTTGCCAGTGAGCCTCAAGCCCGGCCTGGTGGTGTGCGATAATGGGCAAAATCTCGTAGCAGCTCTGGGCCTAGCTGGTTTGACGCACATCCCTTGCCTGGCGCATGTGCTGAATTTGGTGGTGCAGAAATTTCTAAAAAACTACCCGGATATGTCAGAGCTGCTGCAGAAAGTGCGGGCCGCCTGTGCGCACTTTCGGCATTCTCACCCTGCTGCTGCTTGCCTGTCTGTGCTGCAGCTGAACTTTGGCCTTCCCGCTCACCGCCTCCTATGCGACGTGCCCACAAGGTGGAACTCCACCTTGCACATACTGGGGAGACTGTGTGAGCAGCAGCAGGCAATAGTGGAGTTTCAGCTGCAGCACGCACGGGTCAGTCGCTCTGTGGAACAGCACCACTTCACCACCAACGAGTGGGCCTCCATGCGAGACCTGTGTACCATATTGTGGTGTTTCGAGTACTCCACCAACATGGCCAGTGCCAGTCATTCACAAGTGGCTCGGAGGGTGGGTTCCTGCACCAGCATAGGCCAGGTAAAAAATTTTCAAGCCAGGGCACAATTCTGGAGGATGAGGAGGACGAGGATGATGATGAGGAGGAGGAGGAACCGTGTTGACAGCAGGGTGGCACCCAACGCAGCTCGTGGGCATCACTGGAGTGTGGCTGGGGGGATACAGAGGACACAGATGGTACATCTCCCACAGAGGACAGCTCGTCTTTGCCTCTTGGCAGCCTGGCACACATGAGCGACTACATGCTGCAGCGTGCTCAACGACAGCTGAGTTGCCCACATTGTAACTTGTGCTGATTACTGGGTGGCCACCCTGCTGGATCCCCGTTACAAGGACAATGTGCCATCCTTAATTCCCTCACTGGTGCGTGATCGGAAGATGCGCGACTACATGCGCACGCTGGTAGACGTGCTGCTGAGGGCATTCCCAAATGACACAGGGGCTCAGTGGAAACACAAGGTGAAGGCGGAGGAGGAGGAAGAGGTCACCAATGCAGCTGTGGCACCGCCAGCACCTCAGAAGGCAGGGTTAGCATGGCTGAAATGTGGAAAAGCTTTGTCAGCAGCAGGATAGTCGACCACCACGACAAACAACACCGTACGACGACTGTTTCGAAAAGGTGTAAAGTCGGTACGATTGGGACGGAAGACTCCACGACCGCCACGGTGTC
>BLSH010045748.1:891598-902317 GCA_018402905.1 Glandirana rugosa | reverse complement strand
TCCTCAGAGCAACAGCACAGACAGCAGTAGTAAAGTAATCTATCTCAGGATGCAGGATCAGGTCTTAAAATGTCTCAAATCTGTCCCTCACGCAGTCAGCTACCTTTCCCTACACTAACCCATGGAGCATGTGACTGCAGCACTGTGACTCCAGCTTATAAAGAGGCTGGGTCACATGATGCACTGGCCAATCACAGCCATGCCATTAGTAGGCATGGCTGTGATGGCTTCTAAGGGCAAACCAGTGAAACACTTGTTGATTGGCTGCCCTGCAGCTTCTAAACACGTGGAGTAAAATAGCAGAACCCCGGACCGAACCCGAACGATTTTTGAAATGTCCGGGTCCGGGTCCGTGCCACGGACACCCGAAAGTTCGGTACGGACCCGAACGTTATAGTCCGGGTTCGCTCAACACTAAACATGGCACCCCAAACCATCACTGACTGTGGAAACTTTCCACTGGACCTCAAGCAACGTGGATTGTGTGCCTTTCCTCTCTTCCTCCAGACTCTGGGACCCTGATTTCCAAAGGAAATGAAAAATTTACTTTCATCAGAGAACATAACTTTGGACCATTCAGCAGCAGTCCAGTCCTTTTTGTCTTTAGCCCAGGCGAGACGCTTCTGAAACTGTCTGTTGTTCAAGAGTGGCTTGACACAAGGAATGCGACAGCTGAAACCCATGTCTTGCGTAGTAGTTCTTGAAGCACTGACTCCAGCTGCAGTCCACTCTTTGTGAATCTCCCCCACATTTATGAATGGGTTTTGTTTCACAATCCTCTCCAGGGTGCGGTTATCCCTATTGCTTGTACACTTTTTTCTACCACATCTTTTCCTTCCCTTTGCCTCTCTATTAATGTGCTTGGATACAGAGCTCTGTGAACAGCAAGCCTCTTTTGCAATGACCTTTTGTGTCTTGCCCTCCTCGTGCAAGGTGTCAATGGTCGTCTTTTGGACAACTGTCAAGTCAGCAATCTTCCCCATGATTGTGTAGCCTACAGAACTAGACTGAGAGACCATTTAAAGGCCTTTGCAGGTGTTTTTAGTTAATTTATCTGATCAGAGTGTGGCACCGGGCGTCTTCAATATTAAACCTTTTCACAATATTCTAATTTTCTGAGATACTGAATTTGGGATTTTCCTTAGTCGTCAGTTATAATCATCAAAATTAAAAGAAATAAACATTTGAAATATATCAGTCTGTGTGTATTGAATGAATATAATATACAAGTTTCACTTTTTGAATGGAATTAGTGAAATAAATCAACTTTTTGATGATATTCTAATTATATGAGCAGCACCTGTATAATAGCTCAAAAACTTTTGATCAAAAAAAATCACATAGATTTAATTTTATTTGATCCTGGGGCAGGTGCATTAAATTGATGGCTATGTTATTAACAGACAAAACAGCTTGCATACATGCAAATGCAAATAACCATTAAGACACCATAGACCAGTATAAAGTACAGATTCTTTATACATTTCTTTAAATCAGGCATCCTCAAACTACGGCCCTCCAGCTGTTGCGGAACTACACATCCCATGAGGCATTGTAAAACTCTGACATTCACAGACATGACTGGGCATGATGGGAATTTTAGTTCCTGAACAACTGGAAAGCCATAGTTTGAGGATCCCTGCTTTAAATATTTACTAAAGAAGTAGAGTATTCTGCGAAGTGAATATTGACTTTGCGTTTGAATTTTCAATTACCTTAAAGGGGAAATATTGCCAAAGTTATTTTGGCTATACTTCTCCTGTTGGTCATAAAAGTGCAGTTTGTTTTGCACTCCTGTGACCAGTTTTCAGATGCCAGCGGACTTTAGAAACAAAGCCAGTCCAGGCTCTGAAAAGATCCCAACCATAGGATAGGAATCCACCCAGATGCCTGGACTGGCAGCTGGCTCAGCCTCTCAGAGAAGAAAAAGAAATTCTAATTATTTACTAATAATTCTTATATCATTCAAATAAACTCAATGGGAATATATAATTAAAATAATCAATAATAGTGTTTTCTGCATGATTGTTTTTGATAAGGTAAGAGAAGGCAACAGTTAAAATTTTCACCAATTTTACCACTTCAGCTCTGGAAGATTTTATCCCCTTCATGACCAGGCCATTTTTTGCTATTTGGCACTGCGTTATTTTAACTGACAATTGCGCGTTCATACAATGCTGTACCCAAATTAAATGTATATTATTTTTTCCATACAAATAGAGCTTTCTTTTGGTGGTATTTGATCACCACGGAGTTTTTTTATTTTTTATTACATACAGGAAGTGAAAATTTTGAAAAAAAAAACAATGTTTTTTACTTTCTGCTATAAAACATATCCAATAAAAAAATGTAAAAAAAAGCTAATTTATTCATAAATTTAGGCCAAAATGTATTCTGCTACATAATTTTGGTAAAAAAATCTCAATATGTGTATATTGATTGGTTTGTGCGAATGTTATAGCGTCTACAAACTGTGGTATATATAGTGGAATTTTTATTTATTTATTTAGTTATATTTTATATGAGTAATGGCAGTGATTAGCAACTTATACTGGGACTGTCATAGTATGGCAGGCAATCTGACAGGAACTGACACTTTTGACACTTTGTGGGAAACAGTGACACTAATACAGTAATCAGTGCTAAGAATATACACTGACACTGTACTAATGACACTGGCTGGGAAGGGGTTAACATCTAGGGGCAACCAAAGGGTTAACTGTGTACTGCTTTTGCTAAGGGATGTGCCGGTTTTTGTTCCCTACTTCGCAGGGAATCAAAAAACGGCTCATCTTCTCTGTCAGGACAGAGCTCTGTGTTGTTCACATTCACAAAACTCTGTCCTGTTATCCTGTTTGCCGATCAGTGAATTCCAGACAGCAATCTTTGGCCAGGACCTGCTGATCGGCTTGTGCTGTGACTAATCACAGCACAGCTGGGGTGGCGTGCGTGCATGCATGTGCGTGACCCCTACCTGGAAGAGCTGGATCACACATTAGATATGTGATCCAGCACAGGAGAGCTGCTCTGCCACCATACTTCTACATGAGATGGTTGGCAAGTGGTTAATATCACTATCATAAAACAAATGCATATTATATTATTCATAATACAAACATAAATCAGTAAAGACTAGTGTATCCCTTTCAAGTTCTATTCATTATTCATAAACCAATCTATACACTTATTGGTATTAATATTGAGTTCTTTTCGGCACAACATTATATACATTCATCATGATCCATCATTTTTTAGCCTTAGAAACATTTCTCTGTTTGATACCTCACAGTTACAGAAAACGTGATAGACACATAAGAAGAAATTATGAGAATTGTTTCTACCAAGAACATAAGACCATTAAGTAAAATACAATACCAAGATCATAAAATGCAATGAAACATTATATTAGAAATTTGCTAAAAATACAGTATGTTAGGGAAATTATCCCAATTTTTTTCCAATTTCCATGCCTGTGATGAAAACTGAACTGAACACAAATTCATACTGCTTCATCTATGTAAAACTTCCCTACATGCCCGTTTTTAATCTCCCTGACTATGCACTGGCTGCCCATTCAAAATTCAAAATAAATGGGTTGCCTTAAAGCAATATGTATTAATGTGTGATTAGTAACACATAACATGTAATGCACTGGTTATCGAAAAGTGAGCGCACTACAAACCATTTCTTGAGCTTCTTTCTGATATTTTAACATTAAGGCAGTAATAAACAGAAATGTATTATATTGCAGCTTACCAGTCCCTTGATGTAGTATCTGCACTTGTTTTCTTTTTTCAGTCGTTTTTCCTTTTTTTTCACCTGTTGATCCTACCAGTAATGTCCTTGAATGACAATGCTCACTTACCGTACTGTATCTATAGAGAAACAGCATTGTTATCCTATGGCAGAACTACAAATACTACCCTTTGCTCCTCTACTTGGACTGTGGTCCCCAGGAATACCTAGAAATAATGTAACTGATAAAAGTGCAGCACAGGCAGAGAGCACAGGATGCTATCAGCCGACAAGATTTCTGGTAGGACCAACAGGTATTGTTTTGCACTTACTGAACAATTATAACAAACATCTTTCAATGATTGTGAAGTGGTGGAGCGCTATCAATCATACATTAATATAAGGTCTCTTAATGGGAATAAAACGGAATAGCGAAAAAAAGTGAAACGTGAGGGTATGGATATTGCAATAAAATACAATCAATCTCAAAGAGGTGAACAGTGTGTGTCTCACGGCTGGACACCTATATTAACATGCAGGATCAAGTACAGTGTTAGCTTAAACTAATCAGGTAAATAGATTAGACATATATTGTCACAATGAGTATGTGAAACAGAACAAAAAATGAAAGTAAAATAATCTTCATAAAAGTCTGCAAGCAATATTCGTAACCAGGTGATGGTTCCCTTCACCAGTGTGCAGGTGGTGGCAGATGTAGATTTCAGTGACTTTTCTTATTGCTGGTGTCACCCATATATACAGGAGGCCCACTGGAAGGTGTCATGGTGACGTACTCTGAGAACACATCTATTAAATTATACAAACGTAAATATAATCATGCATATTGGCTGCCGTAAGGTATGAAATTCATCTTTTATTTTTAATATTTGTATTAATATTATTATTAGCTTAATTTAAAATATCAATGGATAAGTATTAGCTAATTATTAGCTAATAATTATTAGCTAAGATATTGCTCACTAAAATGGTTTAAGATACATTTCTATGGATACAAAATTAATAATAATGAGAAAGTAAAAATTCCAGAATTAAAATTACACAAATGTTGAAAAAAAAGTTATTTGTGTCAAAATTATGAGATATTAAGAAATATTTGTTGTGGTCAGTCCTAAGTGGAAGAGGCACCCTAGATGAATACACTGGGATGGAGGTACTGGTTAGAAAATATTAGACCTAAGTAAAACAGGCTCAATGACTGACTGGTTGGCAATAACGATTACACTGCACTATAAACATAATGTACTAGACACCTTTTCTGTTTTCTTTGCAGCTAATGTTTAATGACATGGGTAGATTGATTTCTTAATTCAGCATTTGTCACACACCATCAGGCTAGGAATCTGGTTTATTACTTTGAAAAAAAACAGCTCTAATATTTACAAAATTACATTTTTAAAATTACAGACAATTTCAAATTATTAAATATATAATGGTACTATATAACAAATGGTATTTTCAAAAACATTGTCCCAATTATTTTTTATAGCTTTAGCTCAGAAACATGGTGTTTAACTATTAGCTTCAGGAGCACCAGTAGCATTCCAAGTTTTGTTCTAAAGTCATTAGACTTTTTGATGTAAACAAATGTCCAAGGTGTTACCTCCAGTCTAGTGTGACTTGACATCCGAGGCTAAGTGAGAACTCAACAATTATAAAATGCTGCAGGCAGCTTCTAATAAAAAAAAAAGAAATCCTGGAGGAAAGACATATAAAAATGTTAGCCCTAGAGCTACAGCAAATAATATCTCCATAGGAAGCTTTACTGTGATCCTGTCTTTTGTCTCTGCTGTGCAATATTTAAGTCTGTCGAAACATAACAGTGAAAAAAAGGAGAAAAAGTAGATCTTGTGTTGATTTGTGATTATTTGTAACACTTGCTGGCAGTTTTCAACAGGATTCCAGATGCACAGCACACGTTTGATCCTTTTAAAAGATTGCTTTCCTGGGCTTTTTTTTATTTTTACCCCATACTGTAAAACATAGGATCTTGTTTCATATATAATATCATTTTTGCTGCTAATAACATTGTACTTTAATCAGTATTTGATAGGGCCAATTTCAAATAGATGACTGGTTGCCCTAACCTGCTGTGTAGTGTCTATGAAGATATCTTACAAATGTGATGTTAACTTCACCAAGAAATGGAACTGTCATGCATGTTTTCACTAATGTACCAATATTGCTCTCTGTGTCAACCTCTGATATCTGTTATTTGAATGTTTTACTCTGTATATTTCAAATATCTTCGCAAAAATTCATCCTGTATATTATCTCTTTATCTATGTTTCTTGACCACCTTGCAGATTAATGCAGGTTTTTGCCCTGCAATCTAGACATAGGTATTTTGCAATGCACGACTATTAGCTTTGCTCACATATAATTTTGGTGCAAGGTAGCTATTGGCCTCATAGTTCAGAAGAAAGATTAGTGTTTTGGGTTAAGTTATATATAGAAAGAAGGGTAAAGTGGAAGTAAAAGCTACATATAAGCATGCTTAACCACAGCTTCACCTCTCTTACTACCTAGGCTGTACAGTGCTGATAAAAAAGATCTGCGTAAATACCATATTTCAATGTGTTTCATGATACAGAAGCTTTGGCTCCCCTGTGTCATGGAGAGCTCAATAAAGGGGCTGAATTCTGGGGGCCATCTGTTGTCAATGCTCCATCCTCTCCCCTGCAGAAGCTTATCCATGACACAGGGGAGCCAAAAGTTCTGCATCATGTGATGTAAGGTATTTGCATAGATCTTTTTTTTTTACCAGCACTATACAGCAAAGATAAGAGGAGGTGGAAGAAGTGGTTTTAAACATATTTATATGTTGCCCTCACTTCCACTTTAAGGGTTACATTATAGCTGGGTTTAATGTCAGTGGCAGGGAATTAAGATTAAAAAACTGTTTAAAGAATTCTAATGCATGATCACGATGTGTATATATGCAAAATGTGTTGTTCTAGGCTTTATTTTACACCCACTGAGCTCTGCCCACATTTTAGTATAAAGCAAGGGAATGTTCTAATGTGGTAATTTCTTATCAGCACTGCAAATCATATATTTGCTATATGCATAGCACCATCTAAAGGCTGTAGAAGAGAGTCACATTTATGGGAAGCCAAGGAGAAGCAGATTTTTATTTACATTTTTTTTTTTTTAATGTGGGAGAGACTTCAACAAAGTTTCTAGAATGTAAATCCTGTGTTCTGATTAGACCTTCTCCCCCTGTTGCCATTTTCTCTGCCACTATTAACAACTGTCTGGTAAAATGACAGCTGGAAATTGCAATGTTTTACATAGGATGAATTGTTGTCAAAATGTAGCCTTTCCTCTGTAAAATTACACTTTTACACACTCTACTCTGCAAGTGTTAGAGCCGGATCACACATAGGCGATCCGACTTCAGGGGCGACCCCGCACAGCCCGACTTCAGCACGACTTGCAAATGACTTCTGTAACAAAAGTCAATGCAAGTCGTCTGAAGTTGCCCCCAAAGTAGTAGAGGAACCTTTTTCTACTTGAGTCACCTGACAAGTTGCCCCATGTGTAAACCGGCTCTTATTTAGTAATATATTGTAGCAATGTATTATTACATTGTTTTCATTAAATAAAATGTGTGACTTTTGATCTGCATATGACATCAGAAATCTTACAAGAGAGAAAAAAAGTGACCTCTATTCCTATTTAACCCCTTAATAACTATAGTTTAACCCTAATTAACTTCTACCTAGCCATCTCCCCATAGATATTATTTTTCTGCTGATTCCTTTTTTTACCATTCATATAAACACATTTATATCCTGCGCTATGACACTTGATGTGTCAGCAGCACTGCAACGTTTTTTAAAATGTGTTAGCACCCAAGAGTGTGCTACTTGGTTTTCCCAATGGAGCTGATGCTATATAGTTTTGTGCTGCAACAATATATCTGTTGCAAACATTTTGTAAATAATACAGTTGTGATGTTGTTTAACCACTTCAGCCCCGGAAGGATTTGCTCCCTTCCTGACCATGCCATTTTTTGCAATACGGCACTGCGTCCCTTTAACTAGCAATTGCGCGGTCACACGAAGCTGTACCCAAACAAAATTGATGTCCTTTTTTCCCACAAGTAGAGCTTTCTTTTGGTGTATTGATTACCTCTGCGGTTTTTATTTTTTGCTCTATAAACAAACAAAGAGAGACAATTTTGAAAAAAAAACAATTCTTTTTACTTTTTGCTATAATAAATATCCCAAAGAAAATTATAAAAAAAAAAAACACAAATGTATTCATCAGTTTAGGCCAATATGTTTTTTCTACATATTTTTGGTAAAAAAAAATCGCAATAGGCGTATATTGATTGGTTTGCGCAAAAGTTATTGTGCAATCCCACATGCACGGACCGACGTACAGGTACGTTGGTTCACGCAGAAGAGCCGATCTGCCTCAGTATATCTGCGTGAGCAGGTCGGCAAGTGGTTAAAGTGTTTTGGGAGGGCCATTTATAGTGCACATCATGACACATTGTCCTGTGTGTGCATGCCATTACTCTGTCTCTCCTGCCTAGGGATGGGCCCGATGTTCGAGTCGAATGTAAGTTCACCCATTCACACAATCACAAACATTATGGGGCGTTCGCGGCAAATTCAAGCACCCCATAATGACACCCGCTGATTGGCCAAAGAATGAACATGACCTGCATGCTTTGGCCAATCACAGCGCGCTCAGCTGTGAGAGCCATGATTGGCCAGAGGCAGGGTGCCTTTGGCCAATCATCTCTCAGGAGTCTCAGTTCACGCCCCTCACTATATAAGGCCACTATATAGCAGCCATATGTAGTGTGTGAACTGTGAATGTGGAGACTGGAGCATTGAGCTAGTTTGGCTAGGTTAGTTAGTGGCTTGTAGGCAGTGTAGTATATAGATACAATGTAGAGTATATACAGTCAGTGCAGGCAGTGTAGTGTAAATACCTATTGTAGCCTATATATAGTCAGTGCAGGCAGTGTAGTATATAGATCTAGTGTAGCCAATATACAGTCAGTGCAGGAAGTGTAAGAATACATATATACAGTATCTCACAAAAGTGAGTACACCCCTCACATTTTTCTAAATATTTTATTCTGTCTTTTCATGTGACAATACTGAAGAAATTAGACTTTGCTACAATATAAAGTAGTGAGTGTACAGCTTGTATAACAGTGTAAATTTGCTGTCCCCTCAAAATAACACAGCACACAGCCATTAATGTCTAAATTGCTGGCAACAAAAGTGAGTACACCCCTAAGTGAAAAATTGGGCTCAAGCTGTCAATATTTTGTGTGGCTACCATTATTTTCCAGTACTGCCTTAACCCTCTTGGGCATGGTGTTCACCAGAGCTTCACAGGTTGCCACTGGAGTTCTCTTCCACTTCTCCATGACGACATCACGGAGCTGGTAGATGTTAGGGACCTTGCGCTCCTCCACCTTCTGTTTGAGGATGCCCCACAGATGCTCAATAGGAGACATGCTTGGCCAGTCCATCACCTTTACCCTCAGCTTCTTTAGCAAGACAGTGGTCATCTTGGTCTCCCTTCAGAGACTGGGCCGCAGGGCAGTATTCAAAAAAGATAAAGACCCCAAACACACCTCCAAGATGACCACTGCCTTGCTAAAGAAGCTGAGGGTAAAGGTGATATACTGGCCAAGCATGTCTCCAGACCTAAACCCTATTGGGCACCTGTGGGGCATCCTAAAATCTAATATGGGGGGAGCGCAAGGTCTCTAACATCCACCAGCTCTGTGATGTCATCATAGAGGAATGAAAGAAGACTTCAGTGGCAACCTGTGAAGCTCTGATAAACTCCATGCTCAAGAGGGTTAAGGCAGGAACCATGTCCTGCGGTCTGATGAGACCAAGGTAAACTTATTTGGTTCAGATGGAGTTAAGGGTGTGTGGTGGCAACCAGGTGAGGAATACAAAGACAAGTGTGTCTTGCCTACAGTCAAGCATGGTGGTGCAGAGGCTGTCTGCTGCATGATGGCTAGTGGAAGGAACGGGCTGCACACTATGAGCATTGGCGTATGCATTTGTGATACTCATCATACAATCCTTGCCCCCACTTGGTGGATGGATTGAGTTCTTAATCCACACGCATGGTTTTTCCAGCGTAAGACACCAAATCAACTTGGTATTCCATGTACACAGGCACCCATTGCCACCTTACTTGATTAATCACTTACGATTTCAAACTCCATCACCATATCAACATATCCATCTCAGGCAGCAGGGGCTGATCCACACAGCTAGGTAGCCTCCCTTTGGTGAGCGCTCTGGAGGCTGGTCGCCTCCTGGGCCGCCCCTCCCCCTTGGTGGGAATACATGGGACCAGCTGTTGCCCTCCTCCTCTTTGGATGACCCTAAGCCAGTTGCTGCAGCATATTTTCTTCCTGCTTTTAACCTGCACGAGTCCTATATGAGAACCTTACTGATGATATATATATTTTCTTGAACAATATTAATGAATAATATTTACCACTTTTCCCCTGATGAAGAGGAACAACGTCCGATCTTGAAACGCGTTGGGTAGCACACAGTAAAGAAGTGGTTCTGTGTTATATATATGTACTTGTTGCATTTTATGTAATATTGTTTCCCTGTACATTGGGTCTCTGTAAACCCTACCCCTTTCCCCCCCTCTTTTTCTCCCCCTATTTTAACTAATGCAAAAACCATGATTTTTTTTATTATTTTGTACTACCCTTCTAGTGGAGCCTATGCCTTCTAAAGTCCCGTTAGTGTAAAGTTATACAAGCTGTACACTCACTACATTACATTGTAGCAAAGAGTAATTTCTTCAGTGTCGTCGCATCAAAAGATATAATAAAATATTTACAAAAATGTGAGGGGTGCACTCACTTTTGTGAGATACTGTATATATATATATATATATATATATATATATATATATATATATATATATATATATATATATATATATATATAT
>BLSH010045748.1:829545-853486 GCA_018402905.1 Glandirana rugosa | reverse complement strand
TAATTTATTTTCCCTCTCCCCATTTTTTGTAGGGCACTTGCCCTAGTTTGAAGATGATTTTAGAACAGTTATATGGCTTCTACCGTTAATTAATACTTTTCAGACACAGTTTGAAGATGATCCACATTCACCTCCATTTTTGCATTTTTTAAGTTTTTATTTTTTTAAAAATATTTAAAGTTATTTCCCTGTCCCCATTTTTTTGTAGGGCACTTGCCCTACCCTTACCCCCATTTTACTTCCTTTTGCAGCCCTCTGGGGCTTTCCAGGACTTTCCTACAGCCATTTTTGTGCCTAAAAGTTCGGGTCCCCATTGATTTCAATGGGGTTCGTTGTCCGTGCGATCGTTCGGGTTCCGTCCGGACCCGGACCCAGACTTTGTCCCGAAGTTCGGACGGACCAGCAGAACCCGAACTTCCAGGTGTTCGCTCAACTCTATTTAGAATGCCTTTAAAGTTTGGGTTTAGGTTCTGGGTAATCTTTCACATTCCATTGCTATATATTTCATTTCTGGGTGTAATTTTGGGTGTGTGTTGCCATACACTGTCTTTTTTGGGTGTGTTCATTTTACTGTTTGGAGACTTATTACATAATGTCTGAAATTTATGAATGCTGAGCATACATACAGCCAAATGCACTACAAATGTATTTTCACAACTATAAACTACAACCTCCTCATAGGTCAATCCTTAGGCTATAGATGCAAAATGCCTTTTTGGAATTGCCATCAGTTAATACACTAAGCATTGTAAAATGGGATGACTCTGGTTTATAAAATCAAGTAGAAAAATGTTGGGTAAAAAAGTTCCCACTGTATCCATGCTATAAATCAGCTTTACCTTTATCATTTATGATCTAAATTGGGGAGCATTTCAGTTCTGTTATGTTATCTCATCTGGTGGTATTTCTAAAATACTTCCTAAAACACATCAATTTTTGGTGAGTAAAAAGGTACCCATCACCTCAATTTACTTATGTGAAAAGGAAACTCAATAGATATTTAAAAAGTAAAATAATCAATATGTGAAAATTTATAGCAACTTGTCATGTATCAGGAACAAGGCTTAATAATTTCAGAAAAAAATGTTCTAGTGTTCAGTAGCTTGATGACTTTCCAGAAATATAACAATTTGCAATACTATTCTATGGCTCTGACCATGTCATACTGCTATTATATTGTAATGTGATGGCAGGTATTTTAGTTTCTTCCCAGCAAATGCTCAAACTTAAAACAAGTTCAAAGATAGAGAAATACAAGTGGTCTGTTTCCATGTTTGCACTGACCTTCTCCAAAGGTATCCAACCTCATAGATGAAGGATGGACATGCTCCAAGAGTGTCTGCAAGACTTTTTTTTAGGATTAAATAGGGGTTTATGTGCAATATGTGTACAAGATTGAAAGTTGTTACTTCCTTGACATCTTTATGTATATGAAGCATGGCATGTTTCTATTTAATTTCTAAAATGTGTTATTTATTACAGTTAAAGTATAACTCATTCTATATTTCAACATTATGTAATATGCTTTAAATTATATAGAATCAAATGGTAATTTGATCAATTTAGTCATTAGAGAATAGTCAGTTACCTGATTTCACAGTATTGTTCTTTTTGCATCCTCTAAAATTCACAGCCATGTGTAGGTCGTATGTCTTTATCAGGAGATGATTGCCAAACAACTTCCTGGAAAATGAAAAACTTCTATTTCTTTGCAATGAGTATAGTATATCTTGTATGACAACCTCATAGCCTCACCTGAAAAGGCAAAGAAATCTTTTGTTTTATAATGATTTGCAACTGATATGTGCTGACAGAAACCTCTTTAATTCTGTACTAAGCTAAGCAACATCAACGCCAATGCAGATAAACTGCCTTTTAGAAACTAGACATCGATAATGGTAATGTAATAAAGCAATTGAGAATGCTCACCCAATAAATTGTGCTCAGTTTCACTTCAATTATCCAATCATAAAATGAAAATCCCTTTTCACGTATTTGATTTGCACTTGACTGCATAATTAAAGTGAATATTTACACAATTTATTGTATGAACATTCTCAACTCCTTTAGAAAATTAGTATATGCAGCTTACATCAAATATAAGTTTGATTGTAGTTTGATATTTTTGCTAGAAAAGCACTTATAAAAACCCCAAACAATGATATATTCCCAGAAAGCAGAGGTCCTGTAGGATAACATGCTGGCTGTAGCAATTATTTATGTCACTTGATGTTTGCTGTTTATCAAATACATATTTTAAGGAAAAAGGTAGACTTAAATGATTTTTTAATTAACACTAAGTATTTTCACCTAACTGTATTGCTATCAAAAGTTACAAATTGCAAGTAAAAATAAAAGCGCAGAATTTACTTATTCCGTTTTTAATAAAAATCCTTCTATAGTAATTTTGTGTTTGCATTTCCAAGACAAGTGGGAAAAAACTGGAAGCTAAAATCCCATTAGAAATCCCATTGTATTCATTATTGAAGGGGAAGGTCCTTGCAATGCATCCCTAGTGATAGAACCTAGTTGGAGTTGTGAGTATCAGCACACTAGAGATAGGTGTCTCAATAGTGCCAGAGCTGACATATTCACCCTGCTTGATCCAAGCAGGTGATGGGCTGAATGCCCCAGGTTAAAGTCAATGAGAAACAAATATTTGAAATCAGTAATGAATATTTTATAGGCTAATAGGCAAACAATAGTCAAACTAATGTCAGGGGAGGCTGGTTACTGCCCAAAGGAACATGTGCAAAAGCAAAAAAAAGTTTAAAAATTCAGTTTAGCAGGGAGCAGCGATTTTGATACTGCTTAAAGTGAAACCTTAAAATTGCTAAATATATTTAAATAACATGCCTTGGAAGATGTCTTGAACCTGTCTGTGAAGTGGCAAACCTGTACTATATATGCAACCAATGACTACCACTACTAAATGCCATATAAATTGCCAGTAAATGACAGCTCCCATCGCATTGTTTCATTTGTAAACAAAGTGGCTGGAAATTCTCTTCATCAATACAAGACCCTTATCCTATATGTGGGTCTGGTATAGATATTAATGGGGGCCCCATACAAAAGAACTTGGCATTCACCTTAGAAATAAACATCAGACCTTTACCCTTGATAAGATTCTGGTATAGAAATCCACATCAGACCATGATATGAGCATGCAGCCTGGTAGGTCAGGAAAGGAGGAGGAGGGGGGAGGGGTGAGCATGCAACCATCTCCTCCTGAACCATAGGAGAAGGGTCTCTTCCCCACAGCCCTGACCTGGTGTGTGTGAGTTTGGGGGCATAGGGGTTACTGGAATCTGGAAGCCCCCTTTAAAAATAAGGTTGCCCCTAATACCACTCTCCATGTGCAGGCACGGTGTACCCCTACTTATTCCTAAAAAAATTTAAATAGTTAAGAAACTATTTAATTCCTAAATTCAATCCTCTCATATTCAATACAAAATGAAAAAAAAATGGCTTTTGATATATATTCAGGTTGGCCTGATCCCACACCCTATACAATCTTTGGCTAAAGATGGACGGTTTACAGCTATCCTAGAGGGTGGTAACAAGCTTTTTTTTTTCTTTTTACTTTTGTCTTATTATTATTCAGATATTTTGCACTTGTTGACATATCACTGTGTGACCTTTTATATTCATCCCCTTTCATACTGTGAAGAAAGAGGGAACATATTAACCTCATGAATGTCTCTTCTGTCCATAAGGCAAATTTTATGAGAAACAGGTTTGGTTCCCAGTGCTACAAAGGCAAATATAGGCAAATATCAAACTTATTGTCATTTTCAAGACCTCTGAATGCATATATATATTAGCACATCACAAAAAGCAGTGACATGCAGTCATCTAAGGAAGCCCATACATTGTGAGCTTTTAGCAGATTAGTGTAATTAGAAGAATGAAAGATAATTTCTAATACATTTCTGTGAATTCTGCCCTTGCTATTTAAATATGTTAAACTCAAGGAATTTACCTCCTGCTATGCATTAGTAATAAACATATCCGCTACTACATTACTATTGCAAAACTTGCTACGAGTTATTTCAGCTGTCCATCTCACGTAAGTTTTCATAATGTCAGTTTTATTTCCACTTTGGTTACAAAACTAATTGCAGTCAAACTGAGACAATTATCCTGCAGGCAGTTTAGTTAAATGTGTTTTGCTTCCCATGTGGACTGTCTCGCTGAAACGTTAAAAGGTGACAGCAAAGGGATAATCAGGTCTAGATTTGACCTGAACCCTTAGCAGAGTGAGGTCCTCATGTATATTCCAATCCCTTAAATACTATAGGATGTTTTAAGATGATAACTGCAGCAGAGCTTTTGACAGACATATGGTTCTACGTGTCAAGGTTATTATTATTTCAAGAGAATATATTCATTTCTGCCTCAGGCTGACTGTGTAAGTTGAAAGGGGCATTTTAATGAATAAGGGCTACTTTTTCAGACCTGCTAAATTTTGGCACTTTGAAATAAAAAATACTAAGTAGAACATTGTTCTTGCTCAAACTGTTGTTAATTTGTTCTGTTTTACTACTTGTCAGGGCACAAAAGTCACATCATATTTTGTTTAGGAGAATGTTCTTGTTGCAGATGATGGAATCAAACGACTAATATTAAACTCTAAACTGCTCCACAGTAAGTCTTTTATTTTGAGGAAAAAAAACTATTATAATATGTAATATACAGTATCTCACAAATGTGAGTACACCCCTCACATTTTTGTAAAATATTTTATATCTTTGTGACAACACTAAAGAAATTACACTTTGCTACAATGTAAAGTAGTGAGTGTACACTTGTATAACAGTGTACATTTGCTGTCTCCTCAAAATAACTCAACACACAACCATTAATGTCTAAACCCCTGGCAACAAAAGTAAGTAAACCCCTAAGTGAACATGTCCAAATTGGGCCCAAAGTGTCAAAATTTTGTGTGGCCACCATTATTTTCCAGCACTGCCTTAACTCTCTTGGGCATGGATTTCACCAGAGCTTCACAGGTTGCCACTGGAGTCCTCTTCCACTCCTCCATGAGGACATCAAGGAGCTGGTGCATGTTAGAGACGTTGCGCTCCTCCACCTTCCATTTGAGGATGCCCCACAGATGCTTAATAGGGTTTAGGTCTGGAGACATGCTTGGCCAGTCCATCACCTTTACCCTCAGCTTCTTTAGCAAGGCAGTGGTCATCTTGGAGGTGTGTTTGGGGTCCTTATCATGTTGAAATACTGCCCTGCGGCCCAGTCTCTAAAGGGAAGGGATCATGCTCTGCTTCAGTATTTCACAGTACATGATGGCATTCATAGTTCCCTCAATGAACTATAGCTCCCCAGTCAGGGCTGCACTCATGCAGCCCCATACCATGACACTCCCGCCACCATGTTTGACTGTAGGCAAGACATACATGTCCTTGTACTCCTCACCTGGTTGCCGCCACACACGCTTGACACCATCTGAACCAAATACGTTTTTCTTGGTCTCATCAGACCACAGGACATGGTTCCAGTAGTCCATGTCCTTAGTCTGCTTGTCTTCAGCAAACTGTTTGCGGGCTTTCTTGTGCATCATCTTTAGAAGAGGTTTCCTTCTGGGACAACAGCCATGCAGACCAATTTTATGCAGTGTGCGGCGTATGGTCTGAGCACTGACAGGCTGACCCCCCACCAATTCAATCTCTGCAGCAATGCTGGCAGCACTCATATGTCTATTTCCCAAAGACAACCTCTGGATATGACGCTGAGCACGTGCACTCAACTTCTTTGGGTGACCATGGCGAGGCCTGTTCTGAGTGGAACCTGTCCTGTTAAACCGCTGTATGTTCTTGGCCACTGCATTGCAGCTCAGTTTCAGGGTCTTGGCAATCTTCTTATAGCCTAGGCCATCTTTATGTAGAGCAACAATTCTTTTTTTCAGATCCTCAGAGAGTTCTTTGCCATGAGATGCCATGTTGAACTTCCAGTGACCAGTATGAGAGAGTGAGAGCGAAAACATCAAATTTAGGTGCCGCAAAAGTCTTCACCCCGCCACCTCCATCGTATACATGGGCAGGGCAAAGGGGGTGCAGTCAGAGGAAGAACTAATGGGGGGTGCCAAAATGAGGTTTCGCCAGCCCTGAATTTGATCCCTATGTTTGAACTTTATTTATTTTTTTTATTTATTAAAAAGAAAGCATGTCCTCCAGAACAATATCTGACATGAAGGATGATATCCTTGTGTACTATATGTAGTAGTAACTGAAAAAAAATAGATAACTATACACTTACTCTGCAGATATCTACCCGTTTTGGGTGTATCTAGTAGGAGTTTTGACATACTTTCAGCAGACATACCGCTATCAAATTCTCAGTAGTAGTCACTGTATGAATTACCCACAGTAAAATGAAAGTATAACTAAGGGATAATTTTTTTTAACATGCATAGTGATTAGGGGTTAGTACCATTGTCAGGTTTTTATTGTTGCCTCCTTATTAGGGAGACTTCCTTTTTCTAACTTCCCTGATCACCAATATCACCATTTATAAAAGTGAGCGGAAATGCAAAATGTAGAGCTTTCAGCATAACAGAGGAAAAATCTTCCAATGGGGATATTTGTTCCAGTTACAGGTATCTAAGATGGGATTTCCCTTATATTGGTAAAATATCCTCTTGCTTCCTGTTGAGTCTACAGGACAAACAGTGAAGGGAAATCTACCTAATGAGAGACAGATGCCCAAAACATAATCTTAAGATACATGGCTCTCAACGTTATTGGTGCTGCTTACTATTTCTTATTATTTGCTTTTCCCTGGTAGATATCTTGCAAGTGACAATAAGTTTGAGCTTAGAAATGCACTGCAGATACTGTACAATAGTCATGAATGAGTAAAGAGATATTTGGGGACAACTCTGAGAACTTATGTTTGCTTGCATGCGGAGAAACTCAAATGTGGTCATTTTTTCTTGAGGAATTTCTAGAAGGCACTCGTTTTTGTAACTAGTCTTCTACTCAGGTGATTGCATCTCTGAAAAGCTTACAGTTGCCCTATATCTGAGCATCCAGCTTTGAGAAGCATTTCAAAGTTGTCTCTTACTCTAGAGAGTGAAACCAGTTCTCCAGTGAGTGGATGCTACTGTCTGCCACAACATTGAAAAGTGCAGGCTTTTCATTGTGTCAGCCTGTGGTTTATCAGTTGACTCATATGCATACTGCCTTTTTAATGCTCTGCAGCTTTTTCTTCGTCCGCACTGCCTGTGTGTTTTTGAACAATGTTGAAACATCCTTTGCTAAGACCTGTGAATCTGGAGGCTAGGTTCCTACAGCTGCAACCAGATTTTGATCTGACTTTCAGTGCGATTATATAGTGCTACTTGGATGCAACTTTGATAAGGTTTGTATATTCAATGGGGGCCAAAATCACCAAAGTAGTACATGAACCATTTCCGAACATGCGACATGCTGGGTTGCATTGATATGAACAGACACAGCTGAAAACAATTGGATTTCCTTTGTCCTGATATTTTGTGCGACTCTGATATTGCAATAATGTGAATGGAGCCTTAAAAGCAGTTGTTTTGTAACAAATGTAACAATTTAATAGGTGGCTTTCTTAACCTCCCTGGCGGTAATCCCGAGTGTGGCTCGGGGTGGAATTTCAGTACCATTAGCGGTAACCCTGAGCCACACTCGGGATTGCATCGCTGGATCCAGGCAGCGTTACTTACCTTGTCCCCTGGATCCAGCGATGTCCCCCGCTGTGTCTGCGGGCTGTGTCCGCCGCCCGATGCCTCTGTGTGTGTGTCGCGTTGCACGGGGACGGAGACCGGCGGCAAATTCAAAAAGTGAAACACACAGTACACATACAGTACACTGTAATCTGTAAGATTATATTACTGTATGAAATCATTTCACATCCCCTTTGTCCCTAGTGGTTTGCCCAGTGCCCTGCATGCACTTTTATATTATATATATGCCATTCTTTCTGCCTGGAAACTTGAGAATGTCCATAGTAACCAAAAAGTGTCCCTTTACGTCAAAAGTGTTTTTTGATCAGCTAGAAAACAGCGATAGTAAATAAGAATCATTTGCAGAATTGAGTGATACTGATTTTTGGGGAAATTTATCATCAGACACTGAAAGTGACAACAGTGACAATTCTGCAACTGAGCAAATTTCAGTGTTTTTGGTTTGATTACACTATTGAATACATTTTATTACTATTACGTTATTATTTTTGATAATTATTGTTAGTTATTTATTATATTATAATTTATGATTTTATGTTTCAAACTTTATCATACCTGGGATGTCTACTAGACTCTTGTTTGGACAGATTTAAGTGAGTTATTCCTAAGAATTACAGGCCTACAATATAAAACGCCAAATTTCCATGCAAAATAATGGTACCGCTTTCAGCACCAAAAATCTGAAATAATCATACCGCCAGGGAGGTTAATAAGGTCTTTTTCTCCTGCACAAAAGCATACAAATGTGTTCTTTCTTCAGGAAATTATACAAATCAAGAATCACAAATTTCTCAATTTCTAAATTGTGTTATTCTTTGTAAATCAGACATATCTATCTTCAAATAATCAGTGGAAACAGTTGTCATTTAGAGCCTGTTTTTAATGTTTTCCAGTGTATTCCTTTTATGGGAAATTAATACAAGTAATACCTAATTATTCCATTTAATCACCTCTTCTCAATGGCAATTAAATTTAGTTAAATTAAAATTGAACTTCAAGCACATCATTTAATGTACAGAGTAGGCCATTTATATGGATACACCTTAATAAAATGGGAATGGTTGGTGATATTAACTTCCTGTTTGTGGCACATTAGTATATGTGAAGGGGGAAACTTTTCAAGATGGGTGGTGACCATGGCGGCCATTTTGAAGTCGGCCATTTTGAATTCAACTTTTGTTTTTTCAATAGGAAGAGGGTCATGTGACACATCAAACTTATTGGGAATTTCACAAGGAAAACAATGGTGTGCTTGGTTTTAATGTAACTTTATTCTTTCATGAGTTATTTACAAGTTTCTGACCACTTATAAAATGTGTTCAATGTGCTGCCCATTGTTTCGGATTGTCAATGCAACCCTCTTTTGTTTGGATACAATCTCGTATGACCGCACAATTGTCAGTTAAAGCGATCGCAAAAAGTGCTCTGGTCGTACAGTGGGAAATGCTTCCTGTCCTTAAGTGGTTAAAGAGTAACTCCACACTCTGGGTGATCTATGTATATTGTGGGGATTTTAACAAACTCTGTTGCAGATTCCTACCTTTTGTTATTCTGAAGAAGTAGCCGTTTCTCTGTGTCCAAGTGAATCTGTATGGAAGTAGCTTTATAATTATCAATCAGCTGCTGCACCTGCAGGGCTCTAATGAGGAAAGGGATAAGGTCTGCATCCCTTCAAACTTGATTTTCCTTCTGGAGTATCTCACCAAACATGACATTTCTGTTGCCGGGGATGCCCAAAATCTGACTTCTGGGAGGAATTCCATGCACCATCTATGTACCGAATACCTTCAGATTGCCATATTGCATTGCATTTTAAAGAAAATGACAGCACTGCAGACTTAAAAGGAAAGAGAATTTTAAATAGCATTGAATTATAATAAGATTGTGTCACAGTTGTATACACTATATTCATTTATTTTATTTATTTTTTTCCCACTAAAGTGGAGTTACCCTTTAAATGTGTTAAGACTGAATCTTGGTTATAGCCCTTACTATCTTAGACCTTTTAGCTAATGATTTGAATCTGTTAATTTACATCTAACATGTTTTAAATGAGCAGACCTAAGTTTATGCAAGGGGTAAACCTGACAAACAATTTGGGAAAGTAATTTTCATATACAAGTATGCAAAATTGATCTACAGTAGTTGCTACCTGTGTAATTTAATGTCTATGAGTTTATGCATCTGTCCTTCCATTTCTAAAGCTAATGATTTGATTTATGTACTCTAAAAATAATGAAGACTTAGGCCCCTTTCACATGATCGGCCTGCTCAGATGCGCTTGTCCATTTTTCAGGCGGATCTGAGTGGGCCACCCATTCATTTCTATGGGCGGGCGGATGTCAGCGGAGATGTGTCTGCTGACACCCGTCTGCCATCCGATCCGACAAGATCCACTCAAAATAGATGTATGGTCGATACGTTCGCCTTCTGTCCAGCGGATCGGATCGAATGGGATTGGGTAAAAAGGGACATGCAGTCCATTTTCATCCGATCTGCCTATAGAAAACAGCGGGGCTCTGACAGATCCATCCCTACACAGTGAGCGAGATGGACCTGTCATCCGCTGACTCAGCGGAGATCAATGGAGCGATCCCCGTTGAGCTAGTGGAGCCCGCTGAGCGGATCTACCCCATGTCAAAGGGGCCTAATCCAGATTGAGGTTTATGTACTTTCTGTTCTGGGAGCTGTTATGTACCATTCTTACACATACAGTATCCTCTAGTTAATAGACCATGTGATTGAACACGACAGCTTCCTTTGACCCAAATTTTGTTTAGCAAACTGACACCTAAATCTAGCTTTTATTGGATATGTGTGCAGATGTATGAAAGCTTCAGGTTTACAACCTACATTTGCTCCCATGATATTCTGACTTGTACGATTTGTTGTGTAACACCAACATGTTACTACCAGCTGTACAGAGCAGTGAGCTGTCACAAAGTAGGGGACAAGTGTTGCAACCGTCTCTCCTACCTCCAGGTGGTAGAAATGTAATTTCATACAATGTATCTTATATACAACCTGTTATTAATCCTACCAGAAACCCATAGTTATAACTTATTCAATTTGTGGACAAATAGGAACCCAAACAATGAGTTGTATGTAAACTGGTTTTACTCAGTTGTAATCAGATAAAATCTATTTCAGCTTTAGATAATTATTCTAGCTCTCTGGAAGTGAAATAGTGTTTTAAAAATCAGCACAAAAAATAAACATGGAGTATGAAGACTATGCAGATTTTATTTTGAAGGACACTCGGTATTCCTGCCAAATTAAATTACACTCCATATAGGGCAATTTCTTGACATGACTGTTTTATTCATAACTGTGACCTTGTCTTGTAAAATCAAGCCGTCTGAGCAATTTAACTGCTCTTGACTTTACAAACAGAGAAGAAAGATTCCAGTGTGGCGCCTACATGGTCGAGAACTTTAATACTGAGATCTATACAGGGAAATATACATTTGTTACCTTGTGAATTGTATTGTAGCATTACATTGTCAGACAGCACATCGTTTTAGAAGACTGCCAATAAAATAATTATACAAGTTCAGGGACTAAGAGATATACATCACTAAATACTAGATAATGTAATAAGGATAATTAATTAGAAAGATGATACTAAAGATACCTTCTCGTTATAGTTTCTACTATGTGTGTATATGTATAATTCATGTACCTCTGTGGGAAAACTTTGTGCCTCTAAGGCAGTGTTTCTCAACTCCAGTCCTCAAGGAGCACCAACAGGTCATGTTTTCAGGAATTCCATTATTTTGCACAGGTGATTTGATCAGTTTCACTGCCCTAGTAATTACCACAGCCGTTTCATCTGAAGGAAATCCTGAAAACATTACCTGTTGGTGTGCCTTGAGGACTGGAGTTGAAAAACACTGCTCTAAGGTATTGTTTTCATATAAATCAGTAGAAACAAGGATCAGTGATTTTACACCAACTAACCAATCAGGTAAGAGTCTTCATATTATAATTTTTGGGTCTATCTTAATAGGCTTTTGTTCACTTTAAGTGGGTTTTGCATATTCATACAAGTCTATAGGATGGCAAAACCATTTTGATGCAGTTGAAATGCAAGTTATAAGGTCAACTGCAGGTCAAATGCACTGAATTCAATTATAAATGATCTTACAATATTCTCAAACTGATGCTATTGACGTAAGTTCATCAACACAGGACTATATTCAAACTGGGATTGATTTACTAAAAGCAAATAGACTGTGTACTTTGCAAGTGCAAGTTGCACTCATTTTCCCCCAGAGCTTAGTGAATGTGGCGAAACTCTATTGATGTCCATCATCCAATCATGTGCAAGCAAAAATGCTGTTTTTTTTTATTTTCCTTGCACCTGGTTGGGTTTTCTTTACAAGGATGAAAGATGAGCACAACTGCACTTGCCAAATGCACTGTCTCTTTGCCTCTAGTGAATCAGGTAAAACCTTTTATTTTGCTTCTTTTTCTTATTAGACTCCTGATCCCACACCCACTAAACCAACAGATCCTCTGAGAATTTCTTATCGTTTAGATCAACATGTGAGATGTTGAATGTGAGAACCACATATAATTGATTCAATATTTATAAAAGTAAATTAAAATTATGGAAAAGGTATATTGATATTAATATGTAGAATATTGCTAAAGGGCTATGAGTGTTTGTACCCCTTTCCTTCTCCCTTCTATATCAACATATATGGGTGGTTTCAGGGGGTGTGCTTCTGAAATCTTGGGATTACCTTTCAAGATACCGCCTGCACCTGTTGATGAACATCAACGGGATCAAAAAAATTTCTGCCTGTTAACCAAAACTATGGGGTTCATTTACTAAATGCAAATAGACTGTGCACTTTGCAAGTGCAGTTGCACTCTGAAAGGGAATTTGCGCCAGAGCTTAGTAAATGAGGGGAAGCTCTGCTGACTTCCATCATCCAATCATGCGCAGGCAAAATGCTGTTTTTTTATTTTCTTGCATGTGATTGGGGATTCTCTTCACAGTAAAGCTGCACCTCATTTACTAAGCTCTGGAACAAATGCTTTTGCAGAGTGCAATTATAAAGTGTACAGTCAATTTGCCTTTAGTACATCAACCCCTTTGTCCCCCATTCACCGATATATTAATAAAAAATAGATCAATTACTGTATATCTTCTGTCTTCTTCTGTCTTGTGTGTGGTTCTTTTCTCTGTTTGAATTCTGTCAGAGGTTAAAATTTGAATAGCATTTCTATCATATTTCTGTACTTAAGAACTTTGAGCTCCACAACGACTGATGGTTTTAAAGAATGATTGTCATTGTTGTTGGAGTACATAATCCTGCTAGATTTCTTTGGCCCGATACAAACATAAATATAGTAATTTGATTCATTCATTAAGTAGGAATCTTTGCTTTTACAAACTGGGAGATTCCAATAGCCAGTTCCCACAGTATTTTTAAAACAAGATCATTCACTTAGTGGGAACATTTATGGTTACATTGTTTTTAAAAATGTTTCTGTTGAAGGAAAAAAAAATTCTAATTAATATAGTGTGGAAAGTTAGACCATGGGAATCACCCATGTTCACATTTTCCAGTTACTACTTCTGAGAAAATCTATTACAATGTGTCAGACGGTGGAGTTTTGCACCTTTAGATTGTGGTAGAAGATTTTTTTGAATATAGATGTAATCTAAAATGGAACAAAACCTTTGGATATTTTGATTCAAGCTTAAGTCTAATCCTTTGTGCTTCTTTTGCATCAAGAAGGGGAAATAAAACCTTTATTTGAATAAAACATTTCTGATTTTGATTGTATACCTTATTTTATACCCAGTGGTGTCATCAGTAGGTGATTGCTCTTCTCTAAGCAATGAAGGCAGGCTATGGCTGGTGGGAGAAGCTGTCAGGATGGTCTACATAACTTTCTGAAAACATTATAGCAACCTGATTCATTACTCTCTAACTAACTCTCACTAACTCCCAGCCCCAATACAAGTCTGTCTCTTGGCAGGAGTTATGAAAATATTTTAAAGCCTTGATAGGTGAATGTCAGTTTGGAGGAGTGGGCATTCCTTGGCAGGCTGCATCTGCATGCAGCCCAACCTAGGTAATGTCCATGATTAATGCTGAGCCTCTGTGATGGAAAGAAATAAGATCCAATGAATGAAAAGTGTTGGGCCACAGACAGTTAGACTGGGGAGAAAAGAACTAGATGATGCTGGGTGTCATCCAGTCAGGAAATAAGACCTACTCTGTCTGACTTACTGCAGCTTATCAGTGAAAGAAGGTCACAGAGTGCAGTAAAATCAGAGTAAACAATTTCAGTAGCAGAGAGGAGCCTGTACACCTTTGCAAGACTGAAGGTAAGGCTAGCGTTCAGCTTTAAGTTGCAAAACTAAGATTTGGATGTATGGGTGTGTGCATTATGTATCTCATGTCAGTTTCTTATTTTAACTTATAATTTGTGTTGTGGAGCACATGTAAGAGTTTCAAAAGATCTGGGAGACCGGAACATTGCACATAGACACCTCAGTTCCTGTATCATTGGGACTACAAATGCAAACTATCCTCAAGAGAAATCTTGAACTTGAATGCAGATAGAACTTTTGATCTTTAACATTAACGTTATTCTGGTGATATATTATATCTTCTGCACTAAAGTGTTCTAACATTGACACAGGTGTCATCTTTTATGTTCAGACCTATGCAAATGAGCTGACATGTTTTCAAAATGCGATTTTTCATTATGCATACAGGATGTGCCAATGTTAGGTCCTTACGTAATTTCTTTTTTTTCTACTACTCAAAGTCTAGGCACAGTTTTGCAAGTTATTTTTATACAAATGATTTCAGGGCATGCAAGCATTTTATAACGCCAACAGATGGCAGGCTAAGCTGCAAAATAATAAAGTGCATGTATGAAAAACAAACACGTTAAATGAAAGAACTTAGCACATAGGTAAAAACGCACAGACTATTCTATGTGTTTTTTTCCATAGATTTAATAAGACAGCACTGCAATATAGCAAACATTTTTTCAATCCATGGGCCAACGTGACTATTTTTCAAGAGATAGACCTTCCTGTCTAGTTCAAGTTTGGAAGTCTGTGATGCTTTGTTGTAGTTTGTTGCACCCCATATGGCACTTTTTTTTTTGTTGTTTTTTTGCAATGCCATTCATTCTTAAAGTGATTCTAGAGGTTTTATTTATTCTTTTTGATAACAAAAATATTATACTTATCTGCTCTGTGCAATAGTTTTGCACACAGCAGCCCTGATCCTCTTCTTTGTGGGTTCTTAATATCTTAATAGAATGCATTAAGGTAAAAAAAACCTTCTGCTTTTAGAACCACTATAATAACACCCCAATGCCAGGAGCACCGGCAGAGGACCCAAGAAGAGGACAATCAGGGCTGCTCTGTGAAAACTATTGCACAGAGCAAGCAAGTATGACACAGTTGTTACTTTAATAAAAAAAAATAGCTTTTACAATGACTTTAACTGCTTCAATACTATGCACTTAGAACACTTCCCTACCAGACCAATTTTCAGCTTTCAGCGCTGTTGCATTTTGAATGACAATTTGCGTGGTCGTGCGACCCTGTACCAAAACTAAATTTTTATCATTTTGTTCCCACAAATAGAGATTTCTTTTGGTGGTATTTGATCATTGGGGTTTTTATTTTTTTGCGCTACAAATAAAAAGACCGAAAATTTTGAAAAAAAAAAATTGCAAATGAACGTAAAAGTTTTTGTTGTGATATTACTTGGGGGCTTATTACAAAATATGCACTACTTAGTCCATAATCATAAACCTTTATAGAATGTTTGCTTTTATGAGTGATGATAGCCCTTGTGTTTCTGTTGTGACATAATTCTTTTAACAGATTCTGGATATTTTAACCTCTTCACGCTGAGCGTACGCAAATAGGCGGCCCCTCGCCAGCCTGGCCTTGGTGCCGAGCGGCCGTATATTTGCATGCATTAGCACCAACTGACAGCTGATGGAAAGTTCCCATTCACCGTTTGCGATCAGGACTTTTCCGATCATGTGACCGCCGTAACAGCCAATCATGGTGGTCACGTGGCCATAAGCCCAATCCGCCTCCTTGCATAGCAAACGCCTTAAAGTGTCGGTAGCAGCCGGTGCCAAGGGGTTAAACATAACTGAAGCTTGTACTTTCAAAGATTATAGACACGTGCAAATTGAACACATACAGTATCACACCCCTCACATTTTTGTAAATATTTTATTATATCTTTTCATGTGACAACACTGAAGAAATGATACTTTGCTGCAATGTAAAGTAGTGAGTGTACAGCTTGTATAACAGTGTAAATTTGCTGTCCCCTTAAAATAACTCAACACAGCCATTAATGTTTAAACTGCTGGCAACAAAAATGAGTACACCCCTAATTGAAAATGCCCTAATTGGGCCCAAAAGTGTCACTATTTTGTGTGGCCACCATTATTTTCCAGCACTGTTTTAACCCTCTTGGGCATGGAGTTCACCAGAGCTTCACAGGTTGCCACTGGAGCCCTCTTCCACTCCTCTATGATGACATCACAGAGCTAGTGGAAGTTAGAGACCTTGTGCTCCTCCACCTTCCGTTTGAGGATGCCCCACAGATGCTCAATAGGGTTTAGATCTGGAGACATGCTTGGCCAGTCCATCACCTTTACCTTCAGCTTCTTTAACAAGGCAATGGTCATCTTGGAGGTGTGTTTGGGGTCGTTATCATGTTCAAATACTGCCCTGCAGCTCAGTCTCCGAAGGGAAGGGATCATGCTCTGCTTCAGTATGTCACAGTACATGTTGGCATTTATGGTTACCTCAATGAACTGTAGCTCCCCAGTGCTGACAGCACTCATGCAGACCCAGACCATGACACTCCAACCACCATGCTTAACTGTAGGCAAGACAGACTTGTCTTTGTACTCCTCACCTGGTTGCCGCCACACACGCTTGACACCATCTGAATCAAATAAGTCTCATCAGACCACAGGAAATGGTTCCAGTAATCCATGTCCTTAGTCTGCTCATCTTCAGCAAACTGCTTGTGGGCTTTCTTGTGCATTATCTTTAGAAGAGGCTTTCTTCTGGGACGACAGCCATGCAAACCAATTTGATGCTGCGTGCGGCATATGGTCTGGGCACTGACAGGCTGACCCCCTACTCCTTCAACCTCTGCAGCAATGCTGGCAGCACTCATATGTCTATTTCCCAAAGACAACCTTTGGATATGATGCTGAACACGTGCACTCAACTTCTTTGGTCGACCATGGCGAGGCCTGTTCTAAGTGGAACTTGTCCTGTTAAACTGCTGTATGGTCTTGGCCACCATGCTGCAACTCAGTTTCAGGGTCTTGGCAATCGTATTATAGACTAGGCCATCTTTATGTAGAGCAACAATTCTTTTTTCAGATCCTCAGAGAATTCTTTGGCATGAGCTGCCATGTTGAACTTCCAGTGACCGTTATGAGAGAGTGAGAGCGATAACACCAAATTTAACACACTTGCTCCCCATTCACACCTGAGACCTTGTAAAATGAATGAGTCACATGACACCGGGAAGGGAAAATGGCTAATTGGACATTTTCACTTAGGGCTGTACTCACTTTTGTTGCCAGTGGTTTAGACATTAATGGTTGTGTGTTGAGTTATTTTGAGGGGACAGCAAATTTACACTGTTATACAAGCTGTACACTCACTACTTTACATTGTAGCAAAGTGTAATTTCTTCAGTGTTGTCACATGATAAGATACCATTAAATATTTACAAAAATGTGAGGGGTGTAGTCACTTTTGTGAGATATTGTATATTATGTCTTACTCCCTTTAGATTTTTAGAATTTACAGCTCTTGAAGATACACAGACATTGATTTGAAAAAGGCAAATAGGCTGTTCACTTTGCAAGGAAAGATGCACTTGCAAGGGAATTTGTCCCAGAACTTAGATAATGAGGTGAAGCTCCGCTGACTTTGTCATCTAATCACGTGCACGCAAAAACGTTTTTTTTGTTTTCCTTGCATGTCATTGGGTATTTTTTGAAAAGTGAAAATGCACCACATTCACTTAACTCTGGGCCTAATTCCCTTGCAAGGTGAACAGACTATCAACCCTTTTGTGTTTTTAAACAGTGAGTCAAAAATGTTCAAGTGATATTGTCCTAACTCCCTAAAAAATGGGTTTATAAATAGATAGTGCCATTATTATGAGAATGTTTGCTAACTATGGAATTATCTAACAATCTAACTGTCGAACACTATAAATGTTGGCTTCTAATTGTATTAAAATACCAAGGACATGTGGAATACCAAATCGTAACAAAAAAGGTTCTGCACAACCACAATGACAAAAAGTATCACAGAGACTTGAATACCAAGATATATTATAGACATGAGGTTTAAACTGGGTATGCACTAGTAGAAATTTCAAATGAAAATTTATACAGAAATCCTTAGGAAAATTCATATGGAAATTCTCAGAACATTCAAATGTTGTTTGAAAGTAGTTCAAGATCTGTTGGCTTATGACATTCAATTTTGGAATGAATGGACTTTACCAAACTAAAACCACATACATTTGTACATATGAGAAAAAAGTTCCATCCTGCTCCTTTGTATTTTTTCATTACTCTGGTTGAAAAAACTTCAATTTGACCCCACTAATGATTAGAAAACTGAATGAACGTTCTTGCAACATTCTTGCAACACAAAATGTAGAACAGAATTCTACCAGTGTATACCCAGCTTAATGGCAAATATATGTTTATCTTGCAAATTCAGTTGTTATTTTGCTTTAGCACAATTCTCTAGTATGGAATTCTTGTACTTGTAAGGTACACATTTAGGTAATGTGCATGCTGACAGATCCATGCTCTTCTTAAACTGCTAAACCTGTGCATGCTTTTTCCCTTATCCTTCTCACATTCCTTAACATGTATTTCTAACCCTGTGTCATAATAAACATTTAATTCCATTTTTTTACAGATCCTGCTGTTATATCCCCACAGGACCCTACCTTAATGATAGGATCATCACTAACTGCAGCTTGCTTAGTGGACTCTGACTTAAACCTGAAAGCAGAGGACCTGTTCTGGACCCTAAATGGGAGAAGGCTTCCAACAGATTTGTATAAGACATTGAATGGCACAACCTTGAGTGTGGCCTTGAATAACCTGAACGGATCCAAGCAGCAATCGGGAGACAACTTGGTGTGCCACAGCAAAGATGGGAGAATCCTTGCAGGATCATGTCTTTATGTTGGATGTATGTCTGATTTTCAGACTTAGCAAACACAGGCATGACAAACTGGTTGGATGTCCTGTTCCAGCAATGTAGTTGTATGGCAAAATGATTAGCATACTTGCTCTGTGGCACTAGCATATTGGATTTCATTCCAGCTTAGGAAGGGTCTGAATTAGGGCCGGGGGGAGGAGGGTTATGCCTACAGCTTGGTCTGGTTTAGACAAAATGTGGTCCAGGCTAAAATGATGCAAGTGGTCTTAATGATGCTGAAATACTTTGCACAGCTGCTAACATTTCACATTTTCCATCTTTGCTTCAAAAAATACCCCTCTTTTGTTATAAGTGTGTAAATATTAAAATACTTTAAATATATAACAATACAATTACATTTTAAATTAGCGAGTAATAACAACTATTCAAAATGTGTCTCCCCTCCAGAAACATTTACCAGCTTTTGCAAAAATGATTTTAAAAAATAATATATGTTAAGTTTTTAGTTTTCAAGCAGCTTGATGATCTAAATATGACAGCCTGGCTACACATAGCTTTTCTATCTGTAAAAGTAAAAGGTAACCTAAGACATATTGTGCTGTCATTTATGTAGGCACTGTGTTATTTTAGCCTACTGGGCTCCTATTGAAAATTGTATATACTCCTATTTTATACTTTACATGTAATTTTGACTCTCCAATTCTTTGCAGTCTGCATTTCAGGTAGAACATTTTTAAACTGAACTGTGTAAAAGGGGATAGCTTTCCTGAGCGTGCCACTGTCCTATACATACAAGAAAAGGGGATATGGGGAGGACCCCAGCACAAATGGACTTTGAGGGCACAACACAAGATAACACAAAATAAATTAAAAAAAAATCACATATATTTATTGAAAATACATATAAAGCCAAAGTTTGACAAAGTGAATAATTGTAAGCACAAAGTTACCATATAAAAACAAAAAAAAAGCCTATACAATCATCTCTAATTTGCATCAGAGTAAATTGTAAGCGATACTTGATACCAAAGGAACCATAGTGTTACGTTTCACTTTTAAATAAGCTTCCTCAGGACCTCTCACATCATGGGTTGAGATTAAGTTGGCTGAAAAGTACCCATCGGGAAATACACAGGGGGCAGTATGACTGGACCAGGGCGACTATATGTGGATCTAGGTAGGTAAGTATCTCCAGCTTGATAGAAGTCTCACAAAAGAAAGGGGGGAGACTGCTGACAAACAAAAAAGCAGACCGTTGAAACTCCCCGTGGTCCAATTGGATGCAAATCAATGCCCTCTACATAGATTGAAAGCAGCTCGGAGGTAAAGGGGAGGAGCAAGAGGAATTCTCCACTTTCAATAGAACACAGCACCCAATCGGGTGATTGTAAATCTTGAACATAGAGACAGCCGGTATATCAGGGGGGGTATACAGTATAGACAAGTATGATGGTATCTGTTTCTTGCCGCCGTATGCACGCGTGTCCGCCGCCATCTGGGGTCCCCCAGATGGCAGCGGACACACGTGCATACGGCGACAACATACAGTCCGGATTAATGTTTTGGGTGGACCGGTGGTTGAATATCCAAGACGGTGGTATACATGTTGAATGCCTGTTTTTCACAAAACAGATACCATCATACTTGTCTCTACGTTCAAGATTTACAATCACCCGATTGGGTGCTGTGTTCTTTTGAATGTGGAGGATTCCTCTTGCTCCTCCCCTTTACGTCCGAGCTGCTTTCAATCTATGTAGAGGGCATTGATTTGCATCCAATTGGACCACAGGGAGTTTCAACGGTCTGCTTTTTTGTTTGTCAGCAGTCTCCCCCCCTTTCTTTTGAGAGACTGCTATCAGGCTGGAGATACTTACCTGCCTAGATCCACGAATAGTCGCCCTGGTCCAGTCATACTGCCCCCTGTGTCCGCCCCCTGAGTATTTCCTGATGTGTACTTTTCAGCCAACTTAATCTCAACCCATGATGTGAGAGGCCCTGAGGAAGCTTATTTAAAAGAGAAACATGTCGACCTGCTCAGCACGTAACATTATGGTTCCTTTGGTATCAAGTATCACTTACAATATACACTAATACAAATTAGAGATGATTGTATAGGCCGTTTTTTTTTGTTTTTATATGGTAACTTTGTGCTTACAATTATTCACTTTGTCAAGCTTCGGCTTTTTATGTATTTTCAATAAATATATGCGATTTTATGAAATTTATTTTGTGTTATCTCGTGGTGTGCCCTCAAAGTCCATTTGTGCTGGGTTCCTCCCCATATACCCTTTCCTGAACTGTGTAAAAGTTTCATATCTCCCTCCAGCAAGAAAAAATACTGTGCTATGTTTGACTGAGCTGGTGGGGATTGTTAGCTTCTTTATTATCTCTTAAGCCTTATGGTGCTGTGGGGGCATTGGGCATTATTTCTGTGAAAGCCATAAAGTACTGAGAAAAGAATTGTGAAAATAATAGTGAGTCAATATTCTAAAGTGACAATCTTAAATGATTGAAGGTATAGGGAGTCATCCCTGAACTTGAACTGTCTAGACTCGACTTCTTATCTTATGCCTATTTTGTTGGCATCCACCCATAGCCAGCTATTCCATGGTTTAGTTAAAGCACCCAATCACCCATCTGGGTTCAGTTTCTCCTAAAATACAGACAAGGATGTTGGTTATACGAGGTAACTTTGTTCTTTGTACCCTTGTACGACAAGTTGCTTTCATGGCAGAACACTTTCCCTATAGAGCTATTTTTTTGTGTTAAAGTAAGCATTTTTTGGCTAACATTACGTAAAACCCCCAGAACATTTTATATATACAGTATCTCACAAAAGTGAGTACACCCCTCACATTTTTGTAAATATATTATTAGATCTTTTCATGTGACAACACTGAAGAAATTACACTTTTCTACAATGTAAAGTAGAGCTTGTATAACAGTGTTCCTGTCCCCTCAAGATAACTCAACACACAGCTATTAATGTTTAAACCCCTGGCAACAAAAGTTTATACACACCTAAGTGAAAATGTCCAAATTGGGCCCAAAGTGAAAATATTTTGTGTGGCCACCATTATTTTCCAGCACTGCCTTAACTCCCTTGGGCGTGGAGTTCACAGGTTGCCACTGGAGTCCTCTTCCACTCCTCCATGATAACATCACAGAGCTGGTGGATGTTAGAGACCTTGCGCTCCTCCACCTTCTGTTTGAAGATGCCCCACAGATGTTCAATAGGGTTTAGGTCTGGAGACGTGCTTGGCCAGTCCATCACCTTTACCCTTAGCTTCTTTAGCAAGACAGTGGTCGTCTTAGAGGTGTGTTTGGGGTCATTCTCATGTTTGAATACTGCCCTGCTGTCCAGCATGAATACATGCTCTGCTTCAGTATGTCACAGTACATGTTGGCATTCATAGTTCCCTCAATGAACTGATAGCTCCCCAGTGCCGGCAGCACTCATGCAGTCCCAAACCATCACACTCCCACCACCATGCTTGACTGTAGGCAAAACACACTTGTCTTTGTACTCCTTACCTGGTTGCCGCCAAACACGCTTGACACCATCTGAACCAAATATGTTTATTTTTGTCTCATCAGACCACATGACGTGGTTCCAGTAATCTATGTCCTTAGTCTGCTTGTCTTTAGCAAACTTTGGCTAAATTTTAGTGACTTTATGTGCCATATAATGGAGTTAGATTTTAAGGCCATGTGCTTTTCAAGAGAAGCCAGGCTTCCCCCTTCCCCCTCCATTGATATGTAAATAAACCAGTCTGATATGTTGAACTGCTAGAGAGGAAATTCTCTAGCAGGAAGCAGAGGACAGGAAGTTGGTGGGAGGGGCTGGAGGTTTTTGGAAAACAACCATGTGGTGAAAGGACAAAGGAGTTGTGTTTGAGAAGACGGAGGAACAACACATGGCTGCTAGAAGCTGGAGAACTTTGGAGCCATTTTGAGTTGGACTGAACAAGGAATCGAGATGGACATTACTTATTAAACCCTAAGTTGAGTAACAGTTTAGTTTACCTAATGCGTACATATTGTACATGCTTATATTTTGCTAGAATGGATGATTGACATTGTACATGTTGTAGACATATTTTGTAAGCTATGAGTTGTGTTATATTGTGTATCCTACAGTTGTATGTGCAGATTTTCTGTTTAGTAAAGCATTGATACATTACAGAAGTCTAAACTTCCTTGGTTTTACCGCAAGTAACCTTTGCTAGATAGACACAAGCAAAACATTTGGGGGCTCGTGCCAGGATTTGTGCTAAAATTCAACTGAAGCAGACTTGTTTTCTGTGGTGTGTTTTGTTGCTTGTACTGAAGAAAATGCTGCATACATTGTTTAGGAAGAGTAAGGCTGCAATGTTTTCTGGTGGCAAGGAGGACTTGAAGGTATGCACCCTTCCAACTTGGGCCAGAGACAGTCAGTGGATGTCTGTTGCAGAGGAGCTGGCTAAAAATGCTTGTCATTTGAACAGAGCTTGGTGTCTCTGATCTTTCCTCAAAGTTTAGTCTCAAAAGTTTTGGGTTCAGTAAGGGAGAGATGCGGGCAGTTGCTGTGTTTGGTTTACACTTCCTGCATGCTCTAAATATTGAATCTGAAAAGAGGAAAAAGGCAGAATTAGAAATAGGTTTACTTAACCACTTGCCGACCGCCCGGCCGCGAGAACTAGCATTGTGGGCACGCTCACTGTGTTCGGGGGAGCCAGGGAGCAGGTAGGGTGGACTCGATTGCCGCCGGCTACCCGCGATGGCTCCCCCGCACTGAATGAACGGAGGTCCGTGTATGTAAACACGGATCTCCGTTCTGTTGAAAGGGAAGGGCGATGATCACAGCCTTCCTGTATATGGAAGCTGTGATCATCCCCTTTCCCCAGCCAGGGCAGCCCACACACAGTTAGAACACACCCAGGGAACACAGTTAACCTGGGATGGACGAGGGACCGAGGGGGCTTGTGTCACTCGCA
>BLSH010045748.1:790619-810315 GCA_018402905.1 Glandirana rugosa | reverse complement strand
GGTCCTTTGATCAGGGGCATCTCTAAATTAGAGATGTCCTGGATCTATAGGATAAGATCTTTTGCCCCCCATGGTTTAAACATAGAGGTAGATACTAATGCATTTATAGACAACTCATAATGTATATCCCTCTATACATCTCTGAATCAGGCCCTAATAAGTGAGGTTTGAGTATGGGCCCAATATATATGGACCCATATGTCAAACCTCGAGTTGGGGATTATAATCCAACAATATATTGGAATAGCACAGCACCACTTAAATCTATTTAATAGGTGGGTGGTGAGATAAAAATCTGAAATTATATGACCCCTATTTAAAGTTATCAGCTAATACCTAAGAGGCACCGTTCCTAAGGGGAGAATGGTATTCTACCATGGTATAAGATAAGAAATGTCTGTCAATAACAGATAAATTATATAGTTGGATCAAGACCGATTTGAGGTGTGGGGATCAAACCATCAATGTAAACCTGATCTGAGTCTCCTGCGGCCTTTTTTAGGGAGTAATGGATATAGCCTTTTTTAAGTTGCCCTTAATGGGGCCTGATATCTATTTATACATGTTTAATATGTTTTAGATTCATTGTTTTACACTGTATATAACATAAGTTTCTCATTATACCGAGGAGCTTGACGTAATTTCTGACGACTCAAAGGGTCTTATTCAATCATTAAAAGTACCCTGTCCCCTTTTAAATGTCTATCGCAGCTAATATCTTAATACGGATACCCCCGTTTTTGAACATAATTATAATTTTTTAGGTACTGGTTATAATGTACGAGGTGGTGCCACATTCCTCCCTATCTCGTGGATAGACTTGTGAATGATAGTACCGCTAAGGTTTTTTTAAAACGAGTGGTATATTAACCTAATTTAAATACTAGAGAGTTGTGGGCAAAAGAGACGCTATGATTCCCAGACCCAATATGGCCACTCGCGCCTCAGATTGGGGGATGTCTCTCAGTATGTATAGGAGTGGTGATGCAGCGGCGCGCCCTATCCCCGCTGACGACATCATTTGTGACGAAACGTACGTCCGGGAGGAGGGCGCGCTGACGTCACCACTGTGTTTGGATGATTTTACATGGTAGCCGGCCGGCATACGTACGCTTTTTATTCATATCAAATGTGAGTACATCTATTTTGTATTTCAAATAAACGGATTTTTACGTACTTCACCATGAGTCCCCCCCTCTCTTCTAATTAATACATGCACACCTGTGAATGGGGAACGAGTTCATATGTGACAGGAACCTCCAGCCCCTGGTGATCATTACAGTGGAAGGTGCGGTATAGAGACAGAGGGACCCTTTTTCTGAAGTGGAAATAAGAGTGACCCACATCCCAGGTCGGGGATCTTTATGCAGTTGAACACTCAGTGTTCTGGTAAGCCCCCTCAATATTTTTGGTGGTGGACCTCCTATTCACGTCACTTCTTTTTCTTATGGTGCTACTTTGAAAAAGACTAACACGGACTTGATAGTGGTATAAGGGATACCACAATATTGGGACTTTATTAATTTTATTTAATTAATTTATTCATTTACAGGTGTGAGCGCAGCTTATTGTTTTTTCAGCTCAATAGATTGTTTAAAAAAGAGCTGAATGCATTTCTAAATGCACAAAATATCTGGAAAAAATTGGGATACTAATTTTTTGAGTTAATAACACTAGGGGTAGTTGATCCAGGGAATATCTGACCCCCCCCCCACTGGAGAAAATTGGATCATGCTTTATTGGGGTTTTCGCCTTCCTCTGGATCAACTATGGGTATAGGATAGTGTATATGGAGGTTTTCTATTTGTGTTTTTATTTATTTTATTGGTTTAACTAGATAGACTAGTGTCTTTTTTTCAACCTAACAATGTAACTATGCCACTATATGACTGAAAATGGTGACATCATCTACATATTCCAAAACGTATGCTTTGTGGGGCTTTAGAATGCTATCCATCGTTCTTTGGAATGAGGCCAGGAAACCATGTAAAACAAAACTAGGGTTATGTATTTTAACAGACCATTTAGTGTCACATTTTTTCCCTTTGCCCTGTTTGTAAATGAAACCTGCCAATACCCTTTAGTTTAGTACACACAGGTACCAACATTTCTGTCAACTCATCCACCCAGGGCATGGGCTAAGCATGGAATATTTTATCTAATTTCCTGAAGTCATAGGGTTTACATTTTACATTGATATGGGCCCAATTCACAATGTTTTGGTAAATTACCTTGGTGTGGCTACATAATTCTTAAAACATCTCACAATTAGTCTGCAAGAACTCTCGCACCTCCTGAATGTGAGTAGAAGACGGGGTCTGCCCTGGGTATATTTTTTGCAGCTGATATTTTAAGATTGATTTTTGCTAAGAGAGCCTCCACCCTCACCCACGATCTTCCCAGGGTTTTTGTAGGATAACAAGGTATATTTGGAGGGACTTTCTTTATTCATGTTCACTCCCTCCTTAGGAAGCCCTGTATTTCTTCGATAAAAAGGAATAGCTTTACCCAAAAGCAGAAGGTAGATTGTGGAGTTGGTTCTTGGTAGCAGTATGTCACTCCACAAAGGACACCAGCTCATCCACACTATGTATACCCAATGCACTACTTTATCTTAAAAGGCAAGTTTCTGGTATAACAATTCCAGACCCCTTGCTTCGCAACCGTAACAAGTTTGAGCACTACCAGTTGCAACCAATCATTTGTAGGTTGGAACAAATCATGTAGTGGAGTACCTATTTACACACTATGCTCAGATGCAGGTGCAGGTCCTTTTAACTGCTTTTGCCACAACATCCTGGTGCCCAGGACATGGAAGATATAGTTCTCTGCTTCCCTCACTCAACAGCTCAGAGAGGCTGCACCTGATAAAGCAGAGGTAGTTGGGCAAGTTATCTGCAGCCAGCTTCAACTACAATACATCTGTTTATGTAAGTTTCTAAATAAACAAATGTCAGTTCCTGTGTAGCAGGGTGACCCTAGTGGGTTTTCCAAAACAAACAGCTCTTGTACCTTTTTAGTGTTCTTTCGGTGCTTAGCCTTTCCCCACCATTCTCAAAACTAAAAGAAAAAGTTTTTCCTTTACATAAGCTTTTTAACATCATCTGGTTGCTGTGGACCTGTATCCAAATGTCTTGTTGGGATGTATAAAAGAAGAGTAACACACATATTGAAATGCTATTCTTTCTTGGAAGAAATGCTCCAGACTGCCTCCACAGTGGTCTTAGGACCAAAGCCATACTTTTGGTAATATACTTTCTGCAGATTGAGATCTTACCACCGATCTTCTGTTGAAAGAAGGATCAGAATTCGACTTGGCTAATGCACCCTTTCAACAGAGGTGACAGCCAAATGCCTTGGCTTTTTCATGTGCATTGTACTGAAAGAAAACTGGAGCAGCATTTTCTTGAGCAAAGGTATGCATATCAGTACTTCTGTGTCTTCTTTTTATTAATCCATTACAGCATAAATGTTAAACATAGGTCAACTTTAAACCTCCTTGGTCTAGCTAGTTTGAAAGCTGTCGCCTTTTAGCATATACCGGCTGACATTTCTGTCTGTAATTAGGCACCTTAAATGAACTACTAAAATATTGTTTAATACGTTAAAAAAAATCCATGAAACATGAAGTACAGAGATTCATGGGTTATATAAGAGCACCTTTTATCATTAGTCTCTCCCATTTATTTGGCAGCTGCTAAATGTTACAGAATGCTATATTATCCAATACAATGACTGTAGACACATAATTATGCAGATCTAGATGATATAGCATCTTTTTGGGGAAATAAAAGCTTGCATACAGTTTGGCATCCCTGACAAGCTATTACACAATTGATCAAGGGTTCTCGGCTACTGATTTACACTGCAGTAAGCATAACTCTAAGTTTTAATAGTACAACATTCCTTTTGACTACTGTTACCTGCAAAGCAATCCTTTCCAAACTATTTTTCCCTACACCTCTTCCCAGATCAAATTTATTTAGTAGCTCTGTAAATACTTTGCCATTTGCTTTAATGAAAAATGTGATAAACAGGAAATTAAGTCAATAATTTTCACACACAGTCTAACCTGGTCACCATTTTAGCACTTTTTTGTCCCCAGTAAAACAAAAAACAACAGCCTCTTCTCAGAATCCCACCAACTGTCATGATTCCATTGCAGTTCACCTTATCTCACCTCTCTTTGTTACTACACTTATATGTCTCTTTAACCTTTTTCTCTGCAGTATCTCCTGCCCATTTTCTTTCAAGCCTGCTTTATTTAAATAATGGTTTAAAGAAACCTTCCCTGGACCCCTCATGTCCCTCCTGTCATCACCTGGTTTTTCTTCTCCTTTCCTTTAAAATCCTTAAAAAACACAAACATATGGAAATGTCAAGCTTTCTTACCTCAAATTCAGTTGTGGACCCTATCCAAGCTGGCTTCCTCTCTCATTATTTCACAAAAACAACCCCGACTAATGTATGTAATGACTAATTGACCTCTACATTTTAAGGTAACCACTCTGTAAAAATATTACTAAATCTGTCTGCAACCTTCAATAAGGTTGATGTGCACTCTGTTGCTGAAAGTAATTGTTGACCTGCAGAAAGGAATTTTGCACTATATTGCCATTGCCAATTGGATTATTGAAATTAATACAGCCTCGCAATTTACTAATCTAAGTGATTATTCCATACTACTTTAGTAAATGGTAAGCTTAATGGTTCCCAAGAATTATAATTTTATTTACATAAAAATTACAGTCTATACAGTTTTATTGGATTGAATGTCTCTATGCCTAGCTGCTGCAAAATAAAAGCTTAGAATCCATCAATACTGCACTGGTACCTAGTTCTTTAAGGCCATCTCTCTTGAATTAAATGCATTTAGCATGCATCAGCATCTCAGAGAAACCCACTTGCTCCCAGCCAAAGGAAAAGATCTGCTTCACTTGCTGTTTTCGCAGGACATAAACTGCTATAAAGTCTCTCTTACCAATTGTATTTACCCTTTCTTCTTTTGGATTGCAAGTGTTGTTTAGCAGTGTTCTCTTTCCCATTGTTTAATGTAGTTATGTAGGTTTAATGCCAAAGCCACAGCCTCTCAGAGGAATTTCAGCATCAAGATATCTCCCTAATCTGCCACCCAACCCACCACAGCCATTGCCATGCCATAATGCAATATAACAATAAAAATATTATTTTTTTCCCTCCAGCATATAAATGTTCAACATAACAAGTTGTAATGTTGAAGTGACATGTAAAAAATAGAGATAAGTAGGTAATATGAAAGAAAGTTTTTATAAACTGTATAGACTGTATTCTGTTTAACAGTCAGAACTTCATATAAAGGTGCCTCATATCTTGAATATGATCTATTATGACAAACTTGTGGACTTAATGTGCAACAATGTGCAAAGCACTGCAACCCATGGCAACCTCTGCAAATCCCTTCATGGATCTGACTCCAGCAACCTAAATGTGTTTAGCTGATATGGGTTGCTGCATTCTGTACTTCTCTATTGCACGTCACATAGCTTTGTTGAATATGACACTCACACTGGTTACTTTTGATGGTAAGAAAAATGATGGCAGTGGGGGCACTTTGCGTTTACAGAATTGTATTCTGCCTTATTTCCTACATTAGTAATTCAGGCCCTGAAACATAACTACATTTCAACTTCCAACATGTACTTACAAATGTAAATAATGGTCTCAAATTGCCTACATAAGATTAATTTCCTTGAATATTTGTCCTGGCTCATTATAAAACAAAATTTGAATTATTGTTGTTAAATTTCAATATATATACTATTTCATGAGATTTTTAGAGGTTAAATAGCCTATGCAAGTAAACATCAAGGTTGGTCCAATGTAAAAGACATGAAATTATTGGTACAAAAATTTCAAGACTTGTGCACCTTCATGCCAGGATGTGAAAGGTGTCCTTATTTCAACATCCTCAATCATATATGCATTTAATTATTATATTTTAAATATACATTTAATGGCAATAAATATACTAAGCCACATTTGCTGTTAAAACTTGGGAAAACAACATATTTATAAGACTCTGCGTGCCACTGACCTATCCAATGTATTTCTCAGTGTTGATTCTTCATGTCAACAGGATAATAGAATGTCCTTGCTGATAAAAAAAAAAAACATTTCATTTTTTATGTCTGTCAATTTTTATTTGGACTTTTTATAAATGTGGTGATTGTTTTTCAAAAATAAATAATATCAAGGCTATGTACAAATTATCTCTTTCATAAATCCGGACATTTGAGCCAAATTAGAACAAAATTATCCACAGGGTATTAAAGCACATAGTGTGAGTGAACAAAAGAACATAGCATCCTCTGTACATAATATTAGCTAGTCTAGACTGTGCTGTTCTAAGCAATCATAGAAGGTAACATACCCAAATGTTAAATAAAGATAGGTTAACATGGTTAAATAGAATACTGTAATGTACTGTGTAATCTGCACAGATTTCAATTAGCAGTAATATTTTGAAAATAGCGCTAACTAAATAAAGTTGTACTTGTTGATATTAAGTATTTTTAGGGGGACTATTACAACACCTAAGACTACTAATGAGAAGCACAAAATTCCAGGAGACACCTATAGCCCAATTAAAAACTCTGGTAGTCTAGTGTTAATAATTTCATCAAGTACTAATACCTATATGCTTGGTAACTTTAAAAAAATATTAAAACTAAACAATGAAATTAAGTGGCATATTTTGTGTACAGCAAATCACACTTGGTGATGCCACAGTGCAATGTCTGTAGCACACTGCAGATCAGAACAACTGGCCATGTTTTCTCAGGTGCAGGTAACACCATGTACTTCATAACTTCAAGTAATCTGATAAAGTCTTAACCCAGTACAATTTGTGTTAGTATAGCCTGAAAAAGTACATGGCACATATCTGTTTCTCATATTGATCTATTACTTAGCACTTTACAGAGCCATTTATGTTATTTCCTGTCTTTTAATGGAGATCACACACTAGTGTTTCCATAAAACCTAGGGCCAACTTTATGGGAAACCAATCATCTAATGTATTTTGGGCTGTGAGTTCCATTCAATGCTGTATGTTCACTATTCCTCACCTTCTAATTCTGTATACTATTCTTCATATTTCCTATTCCTCACAACATCATTCCTTATGCCACACTGTACATTTCTTATTTTGCACTGGCTCATTCTATACACCTGCTAGATTCAATACTCTGCACCATAGATTTTATATCTGATATTTACCCATTCTGGATCCTTAGCTGTACATTTTATATTCCACACCACCCTTTACTATGCTTTGTGCTGTACATTTTATATTCCATGGTGCTCCATCCTATACCCTGTGCTATAGTTTTTGTTTCACATGGATCCATACTTGGCAGTACAATTTATATTGCACAACATTCCATTCAATGCGTGTTGCACATTCCCCATTTTACTTTGTCCTATTCTGTATGCAGTCCTATACATTCCCTATTCCAAACTGACTTCTTCTGTGCGCTGTACTGGATGTTTTATATTTCTCTTCACCTCATTCTTTACAGAGTGCTTTACATTCCTTGTTCCACACAACATCATTCTGTATGCTGTGATGCACATTGTATGCATCATTCTGAACACTGTGCTGTACATAAGTCCAACAGGGGGCATTGCACCGGTGTTATTCGGACTCCTAATCAAACTAGTGAAACTTTTACATTGGACCAACCTTGATGTTTACTTGCATAGGCTATTTAACCTCTAAAAATCTCATGAAATAGTATATGAAACTTTATTTCATTGCCACTGAACCCAATGTAAAAGGGGGATTTATTCTTAGGAATAAAGCCCCCTTAAAGCAACCCTGCCACTAGTTTTTCTGAGGATTCTAAGACCGCCTTTTAAAAAAGAAGATACACAGCTTTCCAGCAGGACTAAAACTTTGCTGTAGTGCAGATTTCTGACTGCTGCTGTTATCTGAAATTTCTGGGTGTGTCTATCACATATGGACTGTGCTTTCTCTGGCTATAGGGATCCACAAAAGGAATCACAGCGTGCATAGTGAAATCAGGCATAGGACACACCCAGGAGTTTTGGAAATCAGCAGTGGCCAAAGACCTGCAATACAGTTAGGTTTTAGGCCTCTTGTCTGCCAGATAGGTATTTATCTTTTTCTCTTACAAGTTGGTTTTGTCATTATGTTAAGTCACTTTAAAGAATAAATGTACTCATATTTTTTCTCTAGCCGCTAGCTCCATCCTCAATCTCCATAGATCCATACAGGCGGTCCCCTAGTTACAAACATCCGACTTACAAACGACTCCTACTTACAAACGGAGGGAGACAACAGGAAGTGAGAGGAAATCTGCCCCTAGGAAGGGAATTCCCTCCTGTAAGAATTATGATGGGAAAAAGGTGTCTCCACTGAAGTTTTATTACCAATCCTTGTTTCCACAACAACCCAAAATTTTCAAAATCCAATTGTCACTGGGACAGAAAGTGAGGTGAAATCTTCTGAACAGGGATATAGGCAGCAAAACAAACATCACAGGGGTGTTAACCCTTCCCTATGCTATCCAAAAAGCTTAAAATTTTTTTTTTGGCTGGAGCTACACTTAAAAAATGTACCTGTTCCAACTTACAAACAAATTCAACTTAAGAACAAACCTATGACATGAGTTTTTGGTTGGTAGTTAAATAAACAGTCATATGTACTGCCAGACAGATCTGTTAAATCTGCTGTGTAGTCAGTTTACCTGATCACTCGAATGATAGCTGGGTTAGGATCCCAGCACAGATATAAAGTGGTATATATACTGGAAGAGGGACAGTGAGCAAGCTGGCTTCTGCTTTAAAATATTTGCCGGGATCCTCATCACAGTGGGCTAGCATTTTCATAAGAAGGACTCAACATTCTCTAAAAATAACTCTAGTAACCCAGAAGAAAAAATCTGCATTTGTTAATTCAGCCTCCCCCAACTGTAGTGATAGTTTGGGATGATTGCCATATTACAAGAAATTAAGTACATGACTTTTATTAGTTTAAATTTTAAAAAAACACAATCCCTCCATGCAGATATTGATAGACACATGGGGATTATTTACTAAATCTAAATCTTGTGCAGCTCTGCATAGAAACCAATTAGGTTCCAGGTTTTATTGCCAATGCTTAATTGAAAAAGCTGAAATTAGATGCTAATTGTCTGCCATGCACAGCTGCACCGGATTCTGAGTGCACCGTTTCGTAAATCTTCCCCATAGGCTGGATCATTTTAGCTGGGGGGGTGTATGTCTAGTGTGCTCTCCTGGTAAATCCTTCTGCTTTTTCTCTTCTTTAGCATTACATGGCTTGTCTCCAACTGACAATTAAAGCGAAGTTCCACCCAAAAAGTGTAGCTGCTGACTTTTAATAATTGGACACTCACCTGTTCCATGCTCCAGTGATGCAGCGGCCCGCTGCCTCGCTTCTCTCCCCCTCCTCCGTGCGGCGCTGGCATAGCAAGTGTGGGCGCCTGGCTTTGGCTTCAAAGCTGGGCACGCACTGCGCATGCGCGAGTCACGCTGTGCGCTGTGAATGGCCGTTGTATCTTCTGGGACCTGTGACGTGTCCCAGAAGATTGCCGGGGAGGGAGGGGGGAGAGGTGAACTTCCTTCCAGTTCCGTGGCACCAGGAGAGGAAGTGGGAGCTGGGACCCTGTGGAACGCCCCCCCACAAAAAATGACATGACAATTGTGGCATGTTAGGGGGTCACCTTCACTTAAAGCGGAAGTTCCATTTTTAGGTGGAACTCCACTTTAATATACAAACATGTGATTTATTCTGAATTAATGTATTATAACACATAATATCAGATTTGAACAGCTGTAGCAAAGCAGAGGTAGGATCTGTAAATACTCATACATTAGATTTATTACAAACCCGACCTATGTTTACTTTGAATCAGGTTTAGGTCGAATGTATTTAACGTTATATTCTTAATTACCTAGACATTGACTGTGTATTTGAAATGAGCATAGACTAGCACAAAATTCACATCTTTGATTAATCAGGCCCCATTTATTCCTCTGCAAAAAACATATGGGAGACGTATTAATTAAGAGGAGTTCAAAAGAGCATATCATTTCATTTGAAAATGAAGCAGCTTTGATTCATTACTCTCTTCTGCTTTGACATTAGAGTGAGTAATGATGATGATGTTTATGATTTTGTTAACTGATACAGTTCAATTGTGCACATATACTGAACTCTACTATGAGGACATGGAGCAGTGTGAAATCATCTTTTGCTGCGTATAGCCTTTTTATCCATATGGATCAAACTAGGTACAATGCAAGAATACTGTAATGTCAGAATGATATGATGAGGGATTAAAGCTTATTTTGTAAAAACCCCAGGATACAAGAAAATCTTTCATCACATATGTATACGTAATATGATAGAATATTTTCTTTTCGAGGAATGTGTCAGTGTGTCAATTGTGCTTTATTTTATTTTATCAAAATTGACTTACTTAAAAAAACATTGTTACTTAGGTGGATGTTCCAGCAAATCTTTGCTTATCAGTGCTAGACAGTATACCATACATTTTAGTGGGCCTGTTAATGGATATCTGTTAGGATTTAATTTATTTAATTACACAGCCAGTTTAGCTGACTTTTTAGCATGATAATTTTTTTTCATTTCATAGTTTAAGTTGTGTTTGTAGTGCTTGTTACACTACTACAAGCTTTCTCTGCATGTAGAAATTCGTATTTACAGTAAAAAAACAATGGATCCACTCCTTCACCTTTTACTTGAAATTCAATAAAATCTTGCTTTCAAAATAAGTAAATCCACCTTCAGGTAAAAACTGATAAATGGAAAGTCGTCTGCACAGTACTCTGATATCGAAATTTTCAAGATATATACAGTATGGACGGCACATTTTTTCCTATTTAATTAAATTTTGCTGTTCTTGGCCACAGTTGGCTATTTACAAAAATCGAAAACATAGTAAAAATCTTACAGTATAATCTAAAGACCAAAACTGAATTAAATGCAGCTTACCAATCCTCACACGTTGTGGCTGCATTCGTTTTTTTTCTTGGCTATCACCTGCCAGTCTTAAATGACAATGCTCAGTACTGTAACTATGGAGGAGCAAAGTTGTCACCCTAGGATAGGAATTTTGTTAGCACAACAGAACATCTCCCCCTCTTCTCATCTCTATAACATGAAGGGGGTGTCCTGTAGTTTACTGAGGTATCCTGGACAAAGGCTGATACTACTGCTTGAGGTAACACTGTAGAGAGTGCAAGACACTAAATTTCTGGAAATATCAATATATTTTTTTACACTTATTAAACAGATATGATAAAATGCTTTATTTAACCGATTACCGATCAGCCACCGCAGTTGTACTGTGTCAGGTTGGCACGGCTGCACAAATCGCCGTCATTGTAAGTCAGCCGCTTTAAGAGCTATAGGGGTGCCGCGTTACTGGAGCCGATGCACGTGGCCGGCGGCTGTGATGTCCGTCAGCTACCAGCGATCACTCCTCAGAGAGACAGAACGGAGATCTGTCAATGTAAACAGCGAAGTAGAGAGAGAGATCTGCTCTTCCAAGTAATCCGCAACAGCGATCTATCTCTAATCCCTGTCAGTCCACACCCCCCCCCACAGTTAGAAACACCCCCCCAGGGAACATTTAACCCCTTGATCGCCCCCTAGTGTTAACCCCTTCCCTGCCAGTGACATTTATACAGTAATCAGTGGCTATTTTTAGCTCTGATCGCTGTATAAATGTCATTGGTCCCAAAAAAGTGACAAAAGTGTCCAATCTGTCCTCCGTCCTTACTAGTAAAAATAATAAAAATGCCATAAATCTATCCCCTATTTTGTAGATGCTATAACTTTTGCGCAAACCAATCAATATACACTTATTGCAATTTTTTACTATCAAAAATATGTAGAAGAATACATTTTGGCCTAAACGGCTGAAGAAATTTGTTTTTTAAAATTTTTTTTCAAAATTGTTGTTTATAGCACAAAAAATAAAAACCACAGAGGTGATCAAATACCTCCAAAAGAAATCTCTATTTGTGGGGGAAAAATTACGTCAATTTCGTTTGGCTACAGCATCGCAGGACCGCGCAATTGTCATTTAAAGCGACACAGAAAATGGCCTGGTCAAGCGGTGCCTTCCGGGGCTTAAGTGTTTAAAAGACTCAGAGTTAAATTCACTAAGAGTAAAATACTGCATGAGTATTATCGTTAAAATAACTCATGTGGTATTTATCTTTGAAGCAGTCAATTCACAAAAAACACTCATTAAATACTGCATGCATTATATGTTTTATATGGTGGTATTTAACATATACATATATTTTACCTCAGACCGGACCTCAGGCTGCAGCAGGAAGTGAAACATTTAGTAGTGGTATTCCTATCACTGTTATATGTTACAGTTCAGCTCAGGGATGCCGGTTGTTAAGGGCGGCATCCTAACAACCATGCCTCATTCCTGCTGTCAGTGGGGGATTCCCCACTGACAGCAGAATGTAAACAAAAAAATGGTGTGAGGCCCCCCTACAATCTATACCAGGCCCAGTACTCATTCACTTCATTCACATGGGGGCCAAAATCTAGGGCACCCATGTTAACGGGGCATTCCAGGTTCCAATAAGTCACCCCCTGCCACTACAGGGCCAGGGTTGTGGGGAAGATGCCCTTGTCCTCATTAACAAAGCACCCACTCCATGTTGAGGGCTGGTATGATTTACAAGGGGGCTGCACACTTGTCTTCCCCCCCTACTCTGGCCCGCTGGACTGCATGCTCTGATAAGGGCCTGGTATGGATTGAGTGGGGAAACTGCATGCCTTTTTTTATTTTTTACTGTTTGTTCTTTTATTTACATTCTGCTGTCAGGTGGCAATTACCAGTGAGGAGTCACTGGTAAGCATGTGGTGGGTTCCAGCTTCTTACCAGCCAGCTAGTAATTAAATACATTATTTTAATAGCATGTGGCTAGACCATGGGTTAGTTAATTAATGTATTTGTTTAGTGAAATTCACTAAAGTTCGTAATAGTAAAAGCAGCGCTAGAATAAAATTATTTATCCTGTGTGAATAAATTCTTGTGCAAACAAATAATTATGCAACTCGTGCAAAAAGTGCTAGTGCAAAGACTATAAACACAATAGTGCAAAAAAATATATATAGTGCAAAAAATATAAGTCCTTTTTCAAATAAACAGCTTCAATGCTTCATACTGCATCCTTCACCACTGGTCACCGCATGCAAGTGCACACATTGGGGGCACACCAGAACTCAGGATAATAACAGCCTGTTTGTCAGCAAAGGGATCTCACCCCCAATCCGTCTTTAAGGACCAGCACCACAAGGATCCGTTGCTCTCCAATTATGGCAGTCATGGGCCCCTGTGATCAAGTCGGAAGTGACGAAACGCGTCAGGTGTGGCCACACGGCGACCCAAGACGAATCAGTGTACCGACGGCTAGGACGCTTAGGAGTTGGAGGAGAGGAGTGTGGGATGGCCGGTCGGTAGGAGTCTTGTATAAATGGAACTTGCGACTGTACTATGCTTTTAATGTAAGCGCATATTGTGTTGGAAATAAACTGCTTAGTCTAAAGAGATACACTATGAGGGTTTTCTTTGCTTGTCTCCCATGACTGCCATAATTGGAGAGCAATGGATCCTTGTGGTGCTGGTCCTTAAAGACGGATTGGGGATGAGATCCCTTTGTTGACTAACAGGCTGTTATTATCCTGAGTTCTGGTGAGCCCCCAATGTGTGCACTTGCTTGCGGTGACCAGTGGTGAAGGATGCAGTATGAAGCATTGAAGCTGTTTATTTGAAAAAGGACTTATATTTTTTGCACTATATATATTTTTTTGCACTATTGTGCTTATAGTCTTTGCACTAACACTTTTTGCACGAGTTGCATAATTATTTGTTTGCACAAGAATTTATTCACACAGGATAAATAATTTTATTGTAGCGCTGCTTTTACTATTATGAACTCTAGTGAATTTTACTTTGCATTATTTATTTATAGCAGCTGCTTCACATTATATTATACTAATTAGTATATTTATTTGACACTTTTTAGCGCGGTGTTTCTTCTGTTATTAATGTATTTGTTTGTTTGTTTTTTTGTGTATTGACTTTTAGAATTTTATGCAATATTTACCAAGCATTTTTTCAATTTTTCCAGTAAATACTGCATAAACCTATACTGAATATAGTGAGATTTTTCATATCACGAGTGATATTTGGTTTACATATGTCATATGTGTCAAATATCGCATGGGATATTGTTTAGTGATTTAATCCCTCAAAAAGAGCAATTTAGATAAGTTTAATGTTAGGTGGCACATACATTTAAATTGTCTGAAGAATAATTATTAAATTGAATTATTGTCATCTTAACGTGAAATTGATTAGTATAAGAATTCAGTAAAAAAATAAAATAAAACTCTTAAATTAAAAAAAAATAATTGTGAAATTTAAATTAAAAAGGTTTTTAAATTAATTATTAAAACATAATTATTAAAACATGTAAGTATTGTTAAGACTGTGTCAGCATATTCACAAGATGCAAACATAGTCAGTCCGGACAAACCTATATTTTTGCAGAATTCTCTTATGATAATTCTTCATTGTCATACATAATCTTGGTAGGAAGTGATACACCAATATGCACATATATATACAGTATATAGATCTCTTCTGCAGAAACAAGTCTCACTCAAAATTATTGTTTTTTTTTCTGCTTTCCAAAGTTGAAATCTATAATGTGTTCCAGTGTTTGGCATTACCACGATATGTTAAATGTTCTTTTATTTCATTTGAAATGCAAGATTTTTAAATGCCAGGCTCTCTATTTGGTCCAGGATGCTGATAATGTTGATATTACTAACCAAACAATTGCAAGTGATCATAATAGCCCACTTGTCTCCTACTTTTATCTAGATACCTAGATGTATTTTCATGTGTATAAAAAATGGATGAAACTGTGGGGAACAAGGTAGAGAAGACTTTGGCATTTAATCCTATAAAATCTCCTAGTGTGAATAATTCACAAGCTGTGAATATGCTAGGATCAAGCCCATCAATGCCAGAGCAAATGTACTTCATTTTTTCATTCCCGTTATTTAATAACCCCCATTATAGAGTCCCATATGAAAGAAAGCTTTTTTGATTTTATTTAATATTTCTAACATGGCTTTTTTATTTTATGGCACAGTACCTCCTGAAAAACCAACCAATATTACCTGCTGGTCGAAGAATATGAAAGACCTAACCTGCAAGTGGGTTCCAGGTAGTGAAGGAGAAACCTACCTACACACCAACTATACTCTGAAATACAAGCTCAGGTACTGTGCAAGTGGGAAAATGTAAGAAACATGTTTACATGTCTTAGTGTACAAAGTCAGTTACTTAATTGCTATGGTTATGGTTTACACCAGCTGTTTAAATGCATTATCAAGGACCAGAATGCACTGCAAAACAAGTGTATGGAGCAGTGCAATCTTTTTGCACTGAAGAGTTAAAAGAAACCCCATGGAAAAGTGGCAGAAACATCTGTGCAGTGAATGGTAAACAGATCCAGCATGTCAGGGGTGCATATAGGCAATGATATACACAGGCTCTTAGACTAATTCTCCATTGCTTTCAGTTTTTTCAACGTTCCACTGCACTTTGGAGTTAATCTTGCATGCTATAACCAGGCATAATGGGAATGTGTTTGAACTCATTTTCAGAGATAATAAAATATTCTTTACATGTGGGGGTCATTGATTTGTGCAAAAGTATAATCATTTTGGGAGATTAAAACACCTTGCAAGTTATTTGTGTCTGTGTCTGTGTCCCTGTTAGAGAGAGATTCAGCCTCTCTGTTTGTCCTATTTACCATATTAACAAGAGAAAAAGTGAAAGAATATCTCCCGAAACTGCAATAGAGGAGGAATCTGCCAATGGGAGCAGTTCTGGTGACCATGGTTTCAACCAGGGATTCCCTCCCTTTTGAGGGATTTCCTCTCACTTCCTGCTTTGGCTATGGGAGAGGAATTCATGGGAAAGCTATGGGATACAGATGGCAAAAACTGATAGGGATTATAACTCTCTCTTACTTTACCAAAAGAAAACTTAAAATGATTGTAAAGGTAAATAAAAAAAAACATGTCTATACCTACCTGCTCTGTGCAATGGAATTGCACAGAGCAGCTGCGAACCTCCACTTTTTGGGTCTCCCCTCTGTCCAATGCCCCCATGGGAAGCTGGTTCCCATGGGGGCACTCGTGCATGCTCGCACCTGAGCCCTGCTGTTGCATCCATTTGCACAGACAGCGGGACTCTGCCCTGTCAATGGCTCCCGGTGCCACAGCAAAGCCAGTGAGACCCAGATGTGAGGGGAGAGAAGAACTGCAGACGTGCACATCGCTGGATCGAATGAGGGCTCAGGTAAGTAAAAGGGGGTGAGTGGGGATGATGATACCTAAACAAGAAATACATTAAGGTAAAAATGTTTAGGCTTTACAGCCATTTTAAGTTTTGCTTTTAGATCTACTTAAGCAATCAAAACTGTAATTACTTAATAAGACCCATATAGGTAAGGAACAACTTTTTTATTTTCCCAAGATTGGTTAAAGTAAACCTGGTACAAATGCAATCAGGCAAACAATTTAACAAACATCTCAAAAGATAAATGTATATATTTTACTTTAGAATGTATCCCTGCAAATATTGAACTGAAAAGTAACCAAAAAAACTTATATTTGTATAGGAGCTTAGGGAAGGCTGCTGTTTGGGTTCAGTTCTCAGACCATTTGTGTAACCCATCACAAAGTCCAAAAATTGCCAACTTAAATTCAAACCCAATTGAATTCTACGGGAGCAAGTTGTGCAGAAATCTTGAAAATCAATTGGGGCCATTTTTGGAGGGTACGGGGAGTTGGGCACTGTCATTAAGGGTATATCCTGATTCAAAGATACTTTTTAAAAAAAATGGTTTAGCAGGGAGATGGTCCTCTTTTGATTTATAAATATCATTTTATTTCCATTTCTCATAATGGAAACATGAATAAGAATGTGGTACAAAAAGAAAATAAAGTAGTATGATAAGATAAGCCAATATTCACAGGATAGAATGTCAATCTCTGTTGTTTTTCAGGTGAAATATAATATAAAATATAAAAATGAAAAAATGTCCTAACTGGAGAATATAGTCATGAAGCTAAATAAATTCAGACCTGCCCAACATTTTCAGTTATAAAGAAGAAAAAAGGGGCGCTAGACTAGAGACAAGAATGAGAGTAAGACAGTGGGAGAAGAAAACTGCTGCCCTCTCCATCCTTCAAGCCAGGCATCTAGCACAAACAGTCCACTGAAGCGAGTTGATCATAGGAATTCTTTTTAGGGTAGGAAGGAAGGTCTTCCTTAAGGTGCCATAGTTACCATACCTTATTATAGTGCTAAAGAGTGCCATGTATATGTGCAGTACGATTCTCCATCAATTTAAGATTGTTCTTGCACGTAATGCTAATAGTCAGAGATTCAACTTTTTTCAGTTGAGTGCCACTAGACATGACTTCCAGTAAGTATTTGAGAAAAAAGTGAAAGAAGATTTTTGGCCGTATAGAGGAAGCTGATGGAGGAAGGCCCAAGAGGAAAATTTGGAGGGGGTAAAGGGAATACTAAATTAAAAATTCAATTATGAAGAGCGTGGGTCATTCCCAGTAGAGTTTGATAAGCGGACACTGCCAGAATATGTATTAAATAGAACCCCTCTCCCTCTTGCATCTCCAACAATTTTCACTTATCAGAGATTGTTACCAGTGGTAGAGTATTTTATAAAGCTTTTCCTTATAAAGGGTACAAAACTTTTTGTCACCTGGGACCAGATGCTCTGCCATGCTTAGAGGCATATGTATTCCTCTGGAAGTTTCTACCAATTACAGATATATGAGTACTTCCCAGTTGTATGGAGGGAGAGGATATTAAATATTTTGTAGATTTCTGATATCAACGCTCTCTAGGAAGGTCCCTTTCAATGGACCAGAATTGCAAAGCATGCATAATGGTTTGGGCATAATGTTGGATTTGAAACTATTCATACAATGCACTACTTGGGAAGTTAAACTTATCTTGGAGATCTATGAAGGTGCGCAATTTTCTTGTCCTAGCATCTACCAGGCACTCAAATTGAAATAAGGCCTAAGTCTCCAAGTGAGGTCATGGATGAAGCTGGGCTATCCAGGGTTTCAGGATTTAACCAGAAGGTCAAAGAATATTGATTGTTTACAGTCCTCCAGAGGCCACACAAGAATGACATGGTGTTATGAGCCTGTTGTGTCCTACAGTGGCATTTGCATTCCACAGTGGGGAATTGGGATGTATAGGTGCTATCAAAAGCTTTTTTACTTTTTTTTACTTCAGTCTAGCAATTGTAGGCATACAGGGTAGACCAGGAGGCTATAGCTTGCAGATGTGTTGCCTGAAAATTTTTTATCAAGTTTGGGAAGGCCAACAGACCACTGTCACACTGCCATACCAAGAAGCAAACAGAAAGGTTTTAGTGACTTTGTGTCTTTTATAGTCCCATGTGAAATTTAGTAAATCCGCTTGTAGTTTCTTTAAATGTGCAGTGGGAATGGATGTAGGTAGCATTTCGCAAAGATAAAGAAGCTTTGGAAGGATGTTCATTTAGATAAAAGCAATATGGTCACAAAGTGAAATTCAATGTTTTTTTTTACAGTCACAAGGGTACTTCTGATTTCATGAGAGGGATGACATTTTTCCTATACAATGTAGCGTATGTGGGGATAAGATTTGTTCCAAGGTATTTTATCGCAGAGGCCATCCATGTATGTCTGGATAAAGAACTATAGTTGTCTAGGGCCTTGTGGAGGTTAGGAGTAATGTGCAGTTAGGTTAGGGTGAGAAGTATTGTACATCGTCCTCAAAGAGCAAAATTTTTAATTCTCTGTTCCTGACTGAGATACCGTGAATATTTGGATCTTTTTGGATGTGGGCCACCAAGGGTTCTATGTATAAAGCAAAAAGGATTGGTGACAATGGGAGGCCCTGTCTCATAAAATTAGATAAGACAAAGGGAGGCAAAGTAGCATAAGGGGTTTTAACTTGGGCTGAGGAAAGGGCTATAACTTTTAAATGGCATGTAGAAAGGGGCCTTTAAAGCCAGCATGGTCAAGAGTGGCAAAGAGGAATGGCCAACCTGTCAATAGCTTTTTCAACATTCAGGCTCAGTAGTAATGCCTCATGTCTTTCTCTATTAGCTACGTCAATTAGGTCTATGACTTTTTTCGTTTTGTCCCCTGCCTGCCAGAGTGGCAAAAAGCCAACTTGATCTTAATGGATGAAAGAAGGTAAAGCATGTTCAGTCTAGTCAAAGGCAGTTTTGTGCAGACCTGCTGCAGTATATTTGTCTGATCAGGTCAGCAAGCAGTTAAAACAGTAAAATGTTAGTCAAATCCAAAAAAAAAAAAAAAATATATGGGATTTAATTTAGCTGTGAAAAGAACAACAAAAACTTTCAAAAAAATAGTGTAAAAAATGTCAACATAAGCAGTACTGCTTTCTCAATTTTTAGTGTTTTGACGGAAACTGATCTGACTTGTACGAAATGGAAGAAAGTAGGTAATTCTAGTTCAACCGAAAAACGGTGAGACCGTCCGTCC
>BLSH010045748.1:779198-790609 GCA_018402905.1 Glandirana rugosa | reverse complement strand
AAAAAAAAAAATATATGGGATTTAATTTAGCTGTGAAAAGAACAACAAAAACTTTCAAAAAAATAGTGTAAAAAATGTCAACATAAGCAGTACTGCTTTCTCAATTTTTATACCTTATAAAAAATTCAGCTCCTATTTCTTCTCTACTCACAATTAAAACAATACTTTCAAATAATTTGCTGTATTTGGCATTTTCTTTTATACCCTGGATAGTAGTGTTTTTTTACAATAGGAGGTTATCAGTGAGGTTACCAAATTATTATATATATATATGTGAAAAAAAATAAACACACTTTCTAATGATTTAATGTGCAGGGTTTATATCAGACATGCTGTACATTTGAAATATATTAAAGTAAATGTGAAATTATGTGTATTGTGTATACCTAGAGCTCATCTGTCTGCAACTTGACAGAAAATGTCCCCACATTAAGGGCAAGTTTGTATATTTTCCAGATGGTATGGCAGAGATAATACATGTCAAGAATATCATACCATGGGTCAATATTCTTGCCACATTCCTAAGGATCTTGCTCTTTTCACACCGTATGAAATTTGGGTGGAGGCTTCAAACAGACTAGGATCCATCACCTCTGACATAATAACCCTGGACATTCTTGATGTGGGTAAGATACATTAGAGCCTTCTCTATAACCTTTGGAACTTGAATTTCGTTGTGTTCATTTAGTGTAATAACTTCAGCGAACTGTATATTCATGTATATAAACTCCTAATAACTGCTGAAAGAATGCCTGTCAATTGCTGACTTTTTAAATTGCTTTTGTGTATAATTTTACAGCTACCGTGAGTGAGCTTTTTATCACTAATGGTCACTACTTATAGTGTTGAAGTGATAATGGTTCTACTTTTATATTTATGTGTTAAAAAAATCTGTTGATGTTCTGTTGATAAAATGTATATATATTCACCTTATTTGACTATGCAGTTATTGCATTACATTAGCACAATCATTTTCACTTTGCTACAGTAAAGGGAAGGAAGGTGCAGTAACCCAAAAGCTATTGCGAAGATAAATAGCTTTGGTTGCTGTAGGTAAGGTATTTGCTTATCACATGCAAAGAGAGTGACAGCTCGCACACAACTTTGAACAACAGGTATCCACCTGAGAACCAGATCTACTCACTCCAAAGCTACCAGTTAATAAAAATATAAATGATAAACATGCTGTAGAGTTTTAAAATGAAAAAAACATTTTAGTTACATCACATCTCCTTGCTCTGTTTTAATGAAAAAAGCAAGTGTTTGATGTTTAGATATAAGGATTGGAACTGTGAATGTTAAACTATTTTAAAGATCACTAAATGATATGATATATTGTTTTAAGATGGCAGCTAAGCCCAAAAATCTCCCTGGTTTGCTGTACTCTGCTAAGGATCAGTGGAAACCAATACTTTCGTGTTCGAAGGCTTCTATTGAGAAACAGAAAACATATAAATGGCCAAAGGGCCATACAGGACAGGCAGGGGGGAACCGCCCTGGTACAAGAGCTTACATTAATACAGTAAACCGGACTCAACATCATCATTCGGTACTACTCACACTAATTCATGAACACAAAAAATGTTTACATGCTGTTTTTTGCACATCTTCCAGGATCACTGCCATTTGCTATTTTTGCATAATATTCTGTCCACAATTTCTCCTGTCACTGTTCACTTTACCTTTGTTGATGCTGTAGGTTTTAATCTGAAATAGTATTGTTTACATTTTCTTCTACTGTGCAATCTGAAAGAGTATTGTTTACATTTTCTTCTACTGTGCAATCTGAAAGAGTATTGTTTACATTTTCTTCTACTATGCAATCTGAAAGAGTATTGTTTACATTTCCTGCTACTGTGCACCTTATCTGGTTAGGACAGGTTTACTGGCGGAGCTATTTTGTGCTTTGTGTATTGTGTATTGTTCCACACTGTCCTGTGCTGTCTTGCGCTGTCTTGTGTGCCTTTCTGCACTGTTTGCACCAGTTGCACACATGCACTTTATGTGGTGAGGACCTTTCTACTGGTTCTGTGTTTCTGTCTGTCTCTGTGACTGTTGTTTAGGATGTTGTATGTAGCACCTGGGTTCTGGAGGAACGTTGTTTCATTTACACTATGTACTGCATCAGCTATATATGGTTGAAATGACAATAAAAGCTTCTTGACTTGACTTGTATACAAGCAGGATACAGTCCGCATTCAAAGACACATACAGGTGTTGCGTTTTATTGGGTGTTACAACAGGGATGCCACGTCATCTATTACCCTATGTATTAGTGTCTATACTGACTATAACAAACAAACTGTTGGCAAACCTCAGATTGAGAGATAGGGTAGGGCTCCATGGGGCAATTAGACAGCATTGTTGATATTGTGATATGATGATGCGAACACGTTTGTGTTAACACAATATTTGATATGAAAACCTTCAGGAGCAATAGTACCAGAAATTAGGTTGTAGGAACTGTAGTGGTAGCGTATGACCATTAATAGAGAGAGAAAGTAGAAGAGAAAGAATCAGGGCAGAGGGGGGATAAAAAGTAGGGAGGAGAAGAGGAGGGGGGAAAAGGAATACCGGCGGAGATGACTAGGCCCAACGCATTTAATTCATAAAAAAGAAGGGGGAGGTAAAATGTAGCTAAGCGCATGTGTTAGGGGAGTAGGAGGCTTTCATCAAAATCAGGGGAAGATAGTGGCGTATCCAAGGTTTCCAGACACGGTCAAATTTCGGAATCGTGTCGAGAAGGGCCGCCTCGATTTTGGCGTGTATCATCGCTCTGGTGATTCTGTTTTTGGTTTCAACGATTTGCAGGGAAGTCGTTTTCCATGCCTTCGCAATTGTTTGCTTAGCTGCCATGGTTATTTGCAACAATAGCTTAAATTGCGTGCATGTAATCTCGGGAGGTTTAGAATTGAGAATCGTGGTAGATGGGTTTGGGTAGAGTGGTATATCAAAAAGTGTTGACAACATGAGAAATATCTCTTTCCAGAAATCACACACAACTGGGCATTCCCACCAAATGTGCAGGTGGGTACCCTTGTCTGGGCAACCGCGAAAGCACGTCGAGGGGTAGGAGGGGTGGTATTTGGCGATCCATGCTGGGATTAAGTACCCACGCATTAGGACTTTATAAGTGGCCTCCAGGGCAACAATATTTTGGGATGCGGATTTGGTAGCCTGCCAGATATCAGCCCAGTCAGCGGGTTCTAGGTTTAGGTTGAGGTCAGTTTCCCACTTATTAACATAGGTCAAAGAAGTACTAGTAGGGGGGGATAGAGATTGTGAATAAAGTTGGGATATTAGTCCCCGCATATGGGGGTCTCTATGGAAACCAATACTTTCATATTGATTTTTAAAAAAATACATTTAGATTAATTAAACCATGATGTTCACAATACAGTGAATAAAGTTCAATAATGCTTTAGTATTACTGAACTATTTATTTTGGGCTTAATGTATATTTAGTATATTTTTACAAAAAGAGTAAAAAACTGTGTTGTATTTCTGTGTTTAACCTTGCCCTGCAACTTGCATAAATTAGGGAAAGCACATATAAAGCAATAGGCAATTTCTTTTGCATTGTTGATTTTCTGTCACCATACATTATCATTGGCCCAGCTATACCAAACTATTAAAATCTCCCCAAAACATAAGAAAAGGGTATACCGCGGGGTATTAACAGATAATTCGTGTTTTTCGTTTTTTCCCTAAATTTTTGGAAAATAGTGCCAAATAAAAGGCAAAATGCAATAAATGTATTATACTTTTAACATGTTATTTATTAGACTTGTATAGCTACATCTGCTTCTACAGGTAAAGGGTATACATTGAATGTGTGCTTTATTGATTGCTTGGAACTGTTTTTGCTTATTGTTAATGATGCCCCTGTTGACTTTCAGATTTTATTTTTCAAAGGCTGATTTTCTGACATCATGTTGTCTTTTCAGTGGTTCAGACTGAATTTAAAAATGGCTTAAATTCCACAGAAAAGACAGCTGCAATAAAATATTCAAGGAGTGTATACTGCTAGACTAATATTCTGTTTTTCTGAATTGGAAGGCAAGCAAAATATAAAAATGGACAATTTTTCACTAGGCAGAACATGTTAAAATATATAGCTACATTTTTACGGTGGGAATACCATCTTACCTACAAGCATACAAGGCCTGGGATAGTGTGTTTACTATACCACTAAGCTTAGACTGGTAAGGAAGTAATGTTTTGCTAGAACAGGCTTTAATTACACCACATTTGGTGGATTATGGTTAATTCAGGATGGTAAACCACTTCAGTGAGTAGCTAATAATTCCATGATATGTTTCTGATAGAATTTCCTTTTTTTAAGAATTGCCTTTTTCTGAATTACAACTTTTGTTTTTAATACCTCTGCAGATTAATGTAAAAAAAGCTAATATAGCATTCACAACTTTTTACAGATATTACAATTGCAACCACAGAATGGAAGCAAAAATAATTATTATACTTTTATTCCTTTTGTTTGTATTAAGCAAGGAAAAATGGGTTGCCTGGTATTTTTCAATATTTCTCTTTTTTTTAAGCATTACATATGTTGTGAGTGGGAATTCTTCTCATAATATACTTTTTGAAGCTAATCAGTGTGCCATAAATTAAAAAAAGGCTTTTGTACTTCACATTGAAATACAAGAAAAATTGTAGTACACAAAAAATTGTAGTTCACACCATTTTTTACTATTTCACACATTTTACCCTTTTTGTGAAACAGCAGCAAACAAATAGAATAAGAAATAAATAATAATTTTAATTCAACCAATTATATATATATATATATATATATATATATATATATATATATATATATACTGGTGAATTTTATATATAAATAAGTACTGTCCAAATGAAAAACACATTTGTATGTTACATTTTATTATTCAGGCCATAGAAATAAAGTATGAGATAAAAGAACCCCATGCTATTAATAATTCAAGAAGACAAAAGAAAAACAGCTACCACACAAAGCACAATCACCGCACTAATAAAAATGCATATGCCTAGAATGATAAGTGAAGCGCTCTATAATTCAATCCTCTGCCTAAATTATACAATCTAAATGATATGTATCTTACAAATTAGATCTGTGCAAAAAAATGTGCACTATAACAAAAAAATCAGAAAGAAAATAAACAATGTGAATCAGTATGATATATCAGATATAGTTCTTAAAATATATATCCCAAAGAAAAAAATGTGCAAATTGTCCAAAACGATAATAACAGTTCCATACACCATCAGATCTTCATGTGACAACAATCTTCAGAATGTGCCCACTAGGGATGAGCCGAAAACCCCCGGGTTCAGTTCGCACCAGAACATGCGAACAGACAAAACGTTTGCGCGAACATTCGAACACCATTAAAGTCAAGTCAAAAGTGCTCATTTTAAAGGCTTATATGCAATGTTATTGCCCTAAAAAATGTATGGGGACCTGGGTCCTGCCCTAGGGGACATGAATCAATAAAAAAAAAAGTTTTTAAATCAATCGTTTTTTCAGGAGCAGTAATTTTAATAATGCCTAAAGTGAAAAAAAAAAGAAAAATTCCTTTAAATATTGTGCCTGGGGAGTGTCCTTAGTCTGTGTGTAAAAGGCGCATCTGTGAGGTGTAGAACATAGCCAGAGCAAAATGACATTTCCACAGGAAAAATTGTTATTTAAAATCATGGCTGTAATGTATTGCCGGTTCCCGGCAATATATAAAAAAATCCCTGAAAAAGAATTTGACGTGTGGTTCCCAAATCCAAACCAGACCCTTATCCGAGCATGCAGCCCTGGCTGGTTAGGATGGGGGGGAGGGTGAGCGCCCCCCCTCCTGAACCGTACCAGGCTACATGCCCTCAACATGGGGAGTATGGGTGCTTTGGAGATGGGGGGCTCTGCCCCCCCACCTCAAGGCACCTTGTCCCCATGTTGATGGGGACAAGAACCTCTTCCCCACAACCACAAGCCTGACCGGTGCTTGTAGGAGTCGTGCGGGTGGGGGGGCTTATCAGAATCTGGAAGCCCCCTTTAATAAGGGGGCACTCAGATCCTGCCCCCCCATGCAAATAGGTATGGGGTACATTGTACCCCTACCCATTCACCTAAAAAGGAGTGTAGTGGCACAAAAAACAAGAGGCAGTTTTTGACAAGTCCTTTTTTGTGTAAAGTAGCTCTTTTATTCTTTCTTCTTTCTTGCTCGTCCCCAACCCCTCCTGCCATGCCAGGGCTGCATGCTTGGATAAGGGTCTGGTTTGGATTTTGGGGGGACCCCACGCCATTTTTTTTTAAATTTGGCATGGGGTTCCCCTTAAAATCCATACCAGACCTTAAGGGCCTGGTCATGACTTTAGGGGGACCCCTATGCAATTTTTATTTTTATTTTGGGCAGGGTTCCCCTTAAAATACATACCAGACCTGAAGGGTCTGTTACGGACTTTGGGGGGGAACCCTACGCAATTCTTTTTTTTTTAAATTTCTGTGCGGGCCCCACTGTTGTAAATTATTTTAAAAATTGTGATGACATTCCCCAATCAATCAGGTACTGAAAAATTGGGCCTTGGGTGTTGGCGGTGCCAGAACACTGTAACCCCTTGCAGTTACTCTTGTTGGGTGCAGGAACGGGACCTGCTGGGCCCGGAGCCCTTTTATACACTTGTTGTTTACAAGTTAAAATCATTTTTTTGCTAGAAAATTACTTAGAACCCCCAAACAAGAGTTAAAGGAAAACATAAAATAAAATAAATAAAAAAAAAAAAAGAAAAAATTGAAAGCACCACAGTCCCTGCAAGCTCCTGCAGCAAGGAAAACGCATACATAAGTCGCGCCGCATATGAAAACGGTGTTCAAACCACATAGGTGAGGTATCACCGCGATCGCCAGAGTGTGAGCAATAATTCTAGCAATAGACCTCCTCTGCACCTCTAACCTGGTAACGATTAAAAATTTTAAAACATCACCTATGGAGACTTTTAAGTATAGAAGTTTGTTGCCATTCCATGAGTGTGCGCAATTTTCAAACGTAACATGTATGGTATCTATTTACTCGACGTAATATCCTCTTTCACAATTTACAAAAAAATTGGCTAACTTTACTGTTGTCTTATTTTTTAACTCAAAAAAGTGTTTTTTTCCAAAAAAATTGCGCTTGAAAGACCACTGCGCAAATACCGCATGACAAAAAGTATTGCAACTGTCGCCATTTTATTCTGTAGGGAGTTTGAAAAAAATTATATAATGTTTCGGGGTTCTAAGTAATTTTCTATAAAAAAATATTTTAACTTGTAAACAACAAATGTAAATAAGGGCTCCGGTGTTAAGGGGTTAAAAACTGTATATATTTTAAGACACCACGTCAAGTGTACTATATACCGTACGTACACCCCCGAATGTACAATAATGCACTGAAATATGGTGTACACTCAATACGCTGTGTGTATATATATACATTTCTTGCACTGTCTGATTGTATACAGATAGCCCTATCTATCTATCTATCTATCTTTTTTTCTTTTTATCTATCTATCTATATATCTATCTATCTATCTATCTATCTATCTATCTATCTATCATTTTTTATCTATCTATCTTTATTTTTTTATTTTTATCTATCTATCTTTATATCTATCTATCTATCTTTTTTTTTCTTTTTTTTTACAATAGCTATCTAATTAAACTGCCTGCAACCCACAACCTAAACTACCTCTCTATCATGCCATTTCACACACTACATAGAGATGCTGTACAAGTGGCTTTATATAGTGTGGGGTGTGGATTGAGACTGCTAAGCAGTGATTGGCTAAAGGCACCTTGCCTTTAGCCAATCAAAACTCTCACAGCAGGCCGCCCGCTGATTGGCCAAAGTATGCAGGTCATGTGCATGCTTCAGCTAATCAGCGGGTGGCATTCCACCGCCATTGGAATACATTATGGGGCGCACAAAGTTCCCACGAGCACCCCATAATGTTCGGAATGGCCCTAACAAACGAACACCCGATGTTCGAGTCAAACATGCGTTCGACTCAAACCGGGAGCTCATCCCTAGTGCCCACCACCAAAGCTCCTCTCGCCTAACAATAGGAGGTCAAACTCACTTATTAATGTAAGGTATCACAGGTTGCATCCAGGGCCATTCTTCATACTGGTCATCAGTCTTTCCAATACAGATGTTATGAAAAAGAAAAGGCAAGATAGTGCAGACCTCAAACCACTATTCTATTAAAAAAAAAACTTGTGAAAATACACTCATGGCAGAAAGGGTAAAATAGCTTTTCCACTATACAAAAACCTCAGCAAAATGGCCTCCTAGCTCCACCCTAGGTAATGATGTTGCCACCCACCAAACACATTCCGTCCAATCGGCTTTCTCAAACCTTAGTGACACTGTACTACTATGGGGGGGGGGGTGCACTCAGGGATTTTTTTTTTTACAGCATTGTTTTGAACTGTCATAAATAGGTTACATTCATAAAATCTGTGATTTCTATAGTGATGCTGTGATTGGCCCAAATCTATCACATGGTACTAGGTGCTGTGATTGGCCCAAGTACCATGGGATAGCTGTGGGTCAATCACAGCATCACTATAGGAATCACAGCTGTCATGAATGAAATTCATTCATAGAAACTTTTCTGACATAGCGATTACAGGATCCCCCAGCTACTCAAAGTGGTGGACACAAGGGTCATGGAAGCAGAATGCTGTGCACCCCTCTGCTGAATGAGGTACATGTACATGAACCAGTCTGCCCCTGCCACCCTGCTGCAGTAAATGTACTGTGGCCAGGTGGCAATTGGTTAAAAAAAAAATTATTTTTTTATCCACCACTTGGTTCATGAATTGTATTTTTCCACTGTGAATTAGCTAAACAGAGTCTTCCACTATATATTGTATACTACTATACATCATTGGAGTTTGTTATAGACCTCCCAGTGTTAAAGAGGAGGTGGAGACTCTGCTTCTTGCACAGATAGAAAGAGTAATGGCACTGATGGGACAGCTAAAGGGCAAATATTTATAGACCTATTACAGGACAATTTTATGGTCCAGTTTATTGAGGCCCCAACTAGGAATGACGTTTTGCTGGACCTGGTAATCTGAAACCATGCAGAGCTTATTACCAATATTCATATAAAAGAACATCTGGGTAACAGTGACCATAACATGATTTCATTTAATGTAAGCTGCAAGCAACAAACACATACGGGAAAGATAAAAACACTTAATTTTAAGAGAGCAAATTTTACAAAGATGAGGGCTGCTCTCCAGGACTTAGACTGGGAGGGAAATATTGGCATCAATGAACACAGAACAGAAATGGGAGTTTTTCAAAAAAACTGTATGCGAACTCACTGCAAAGTATATTCCCATGGGCAATAAATTTAAGAGGCTAAAAAGAAAACCTTTGTGGCTCACTGCCAAAGTTAAAAAAGATAAAAATGATAAGAAAAGAGCATTTCAAAAATATAAAAATGAGGGAACACTATCATCTATTAAATGTTACAAAGAATATAACAGAATATGTAAAAAGGAAATCAAGGATGCAAAAATTCACAACAAACGACAGATTGCAAAAGATAGTAAGACAAACCCCAAAAAATTCCTCAAATATATTAATAGTAAAAAGGTCAGGTCTGAGCATGTAGGCCCTTTACAAAAAAATCTAGAGTGCATGACTGGGGACAAAGAGAAGGCAAACTTATTAAATACTTTCTTCAGCTCTGTGTATACAAAGGAGCATGGGGGAGCTCATGTCCACGTCGGAGTTGGTAGTGACACAGCCCCAAATGGTCCACAATGGCTCAAAAGTGAAATGGTCCAGAAGTATTTAGACAGAATAAAGGTAGACAGAGCACCTGGACCAGATGGCATCCATGTTAGTAATCACCCCTTCAGGATTTCTAAGGGCAAAAATGTATGCCTTCACCCCACACTACCTATCACAGTTTTGGAGGCAATGAAATTCTCAGATAGCACAACCCCCCCCCCCCCAAATGACCCCATTTTGCAAAGTAGACACCCCAAGCTATTTGCTGAGAGGCATGTTGAGTCCATGGAATATTTTATATTTTGCCACAAGTTTGGGGGAAATTATAATTTTTTTTCTTTCACAAAGTTGTCACTAAATGATATGTTGCTTGAACATGCCATGTGTATATGTGAAATTACACCCCAAAATACATTCCTCACTCCCTATCACAGTTTCGGAGGCCATGGAAAACACAGATAGCCTAAACCCCCCCCAAATTACCCCATTTTGCAAAGTAGACACTCCAAGCTATGTGCTGAGAGGCACTCTTTGTCACAAAGTTTTGAAATCTGAAAAAAGTAAAAAAAAAACAATTCAGTTTATTTCTTCATTTTCCAAAACAAATAAGAGCTGCAAAATACTCACCGTGCCTCTTAGCAAATACCTTGGGTTGTCTACTTTCCAAAATGGGGTAATTTGGGGGGAGGGGGGTTTGTGCTACCTTGACACTACAGGGCCTCCAAAACCATGATAGGTAGTGAGGAGTAAAATCACCATTTTATGCCCTTAGAGAGCCTGAAGGCGGTGATTGGATTTCGGGGTTCAGTACGCGGCTAGGCTCCCAAAAAGTCTCACATATGTGGTATCCCCATACTCAGGAGGAGCAGCAGAATGTATTTTGGGGTGTAATTCCACACATACCCATGGCACGTGTAAGCAATATATCATTTCAGTGACAACTTTGAGTAATTTTTTTTTTCAATCACTTATGACTAAAAAATAAAATATTCCATGGACTCAACATGCCTCTCAAAAAATAGCTTGGGGTGTCTACTTTCCAAAATGGGATCATTTGGGGGGGATTTGAACTGTACTGGCTTTTTTTGCCCAACATCACGCACTCTTCTAACCACTTGAACCAACAAGTCTTTTCTGACACTTTTTGTTTACATGAAAACATTTTTTTTTTTGCTAGAAAATTACCTTGAACCCCCAAACATTATATATATTGTTTTAAAGCAGAGGCCCTACAGATTAAAATAGTGGGTGTTACATTTTTTTTCACAAAGTATTGCACAGCGATTTTTCAAACACAATTTTGGGGGAAAAAGCACTTTTTTGAATTTCAATGCACAAAAACACACTATTTTGCCCAAATGATTGGTGAAAGATAAAAGATGATCTCATGCCGAGTGCATAGACACCAAACATGAAATGCTTTAATACGTGAGCCGTACTCTAGTAGAAAATAGAAAGTGGTTAGTAAACCCGTTTTATCACACAAAAACACGTAACTTTAAGTTTTTTCACGAAAAAGGGGGTTTTAACACAAACTTTTTAGCGACACGTTATGAAACACTTTTTTTTACATTGTGGGTGATAAAATTAGACATCCCGGAGACGAAATTTTGTTATATATATTACAAACCC
>BLSH010045748.1:755449-768096 GCA_018402905.1 Glandirana rugosa | reverse complement strand
GGATTTTTTTTTATTTTTATTTCTGTCAGCGGGTTTACTACCGCTTTAATATGGATGAATTTTAATATTGATGAAATTTCATATCGTTTTTTATGGTTATTCATTGACGGCATTTATTCACTTGTTTTAAGTTTCTGGAGAACATCATTTTAGGATTTAACACGTTCATCACTGGCACATATCATTTTAATTCGAAAGCACAATTAATAACTAAACACCTTTGTATCCATATACCTTTAATACCTATATTATTTCATTTTCTGATACCGGTTGCGGTCTGCTGAGCAACTGTTGTCCCAGAAAGGAAAAAATATCCGTACATAATATTAATATACTGAATCAGAGTCTTTTATGTTATTTTATTCATTTACCAGCATCCTGGAAAATATATCAGACACAATATAGAGCAGCGCCATTTTCCACCATAATTGTTATTGTATGTCCTTATATTACATTGTGAGATAATGTGGTGAGAAGCACATTTTTGCTTAATTGGTTCCATTTGACACATAATGTGTCAGATGGCCACAAAATTATAGACATTAATAAAAATATACATTTAATGTATTCATAGGGAAAATATAGCCACTTTTTGCAGTATATAGGTCCATAACCGATTCAGAAAACTTCTTTCTGGGAAAAGATAATCCAGAAGGGTGATAGGTTCACAAACTGACAGTGGTCTGGTCCAAATGTATAATCAGCACTCTTGGACTTTGGAATGTGCTTTCTATATGAATATTTTCAACAGGAAGTGTCACAGGCAATTGATTAAGGGAATATATTAAAAAACTGATAAACAAAAGAGCAAACATAGGGCATACACAGGGGAAACATATGGCATAAACATCAGATAACCAAATATATGTTCTGCCCTCATAGTGAACAGCATTTGTATAATTAGATTTTTTTTTTGCCATAAATGTAAATGTTTTCGATGTTTACTATCTGGTGTACATCAGCAACAAAATGTAGCAATAATATGATTGAGCTTTACAGACTTCTGTCAAAATTCCAACCATGTTTGGCATTTTTATGCAGTCACCACAGACCCACCATCAGATGTTCATGTGAGTCGAGTCGGTGACTTGGAGGATCAACTGAGTGTTCGATGGAGTTCCCCTCCAGCTTTAAAGGACTTTCTGTTTCAAGCTAAATACCAGATTCGATACAGAGTAGAAGATAGTTCCGAATGGAAGGTAAGAAGAGCTTGCTGCATGGCTACAATGCATTAAAGCAATGAATATGCCATTTTTACAATTGTAGTGTATATAAGACATGCAATCACTGTCCCTTTCACAGTTTTTACCCACAGTTTTGGCTGTTTACAATATCACAGAAGTGCCAATTTCCGAAGTGGTCCTTCATGGGCCTCCCTTCAAAGTCTTGGTTTGTACTACTTTGAATGCATTAAGGGGGATTAATTCCATAGATAAATCTATACTTCTCCCATTATACAAGACTCCGGTCCAGCCGTACCTGGAGTATGCCGTCCAATTCAGGTCACCAGTCCTCTGGAAGGATGTGCTGGAACTGGATAACGTCCAGAGAAGGGCAACGAAGCTGATCAAGGGATTGGAGGACCTTAGTTATGAGGAAAGATTACGAGCACTGTTCTTATTCTCTCTGGAGAAGAGATGCTTCAGAGGAAATATGATTTCATTGTACAAATACAGTAATGGTGACCCCAAAATAGGTAAAAAAAGCGTTACCACGCAAGGGAATATAAAAATACACGCGGCCATTCACTAAAATTAGAAGAAATGTAGTTTAACCTTAGACTGCTTAGAGGATTCTTTATGGTAAGAGCAGTGAGGATGTGGAACTCTCTTCCCCAAGCAGTGGTTTCAGCAGGGAGCATAGATCATTTCAAAAACCTATTGGATAGGCACCTAAATGACCACAATATACAGGGATATACAATATAATATTGACATAAAATCACACACACAGGTTGGACTTGATGGGCCTGTGTCTTTTTTCAATCTCACAAACTATGTAACTATGTATGTAACCATGAATGCAAGGAGAGTGTGCTTTTTTGAAAAATGCAGTTGATACTGCTGTACTCTACTGTAAGGTACTGTGAAGATGTGTTATTTAGGCCTGGTTTACACTAGTGGGACTTGCGTTGTACAGAATCACATAGCAAGGGAAATCACATTGTTTTCAATGGTGCCGATTCTAATAAATGCAACAAAGAATAGTGCAATTTTGGATAAAGTTCCTGCACTACTTTTGTGTGATTTACAATGTGGCCCCACAGAATATGCAAAGGTGCATTACATAATTACACTTTATTCACATCAAAGTCGCATCCCAGTAGTGTAAACACCAGAATCACATAGGAATGCAGAGTGCATTTTTGTGTGACATGTTACAGAACGCACCTTTCTTGCACTGCTCTTTGGTGTGAACGGGCCCTTAACCAGTGTTTTGTATATGACTGGAAAAATATTTGCTAGCTGTACAATGTTATAGATGTCTGTTGGTACAGGGTGAGCAAGGTTAAAATGTTTTAACTCTTTTACTGATATGTTTTATATTTATTAGAAGAAAAGTAAAATCTGGGCACATCTACCTGCATAGATTTGATAGCAGTCACTATTTGCATTAGGTGACATTTGACCCATGCTCCATTAATAAATTCATAATGCTAAAAAAAAGCAAAGCTAATTTCTGCATTCAAATATGTGAGGAGGGCCCACATTAGCTGGCGGTTGGCAGCAAGAGGACCATGGACTTACCCTGCATCTTTGATGGGATATTCTTTGTTAAAGCTTTTAAAGTACCATTCAGCTCCAGTCTGCAAATATTAAACACAGATTATAACGGAAGTCCTGATTGTCACTTTAAACAGGCTGCTAGCAGGCTTCAGCACTACTGAAAGATTGTTGAAAGACTGCTGAATCCTGCCAGCTTGTTTAAAGTGACAATTAGCACTCCCATTAAGATTTGTGTATAACATTTGCAAACAGAAGCTGAAGGCTGCTTTAAAGGCGTAGAGAAATTTGCTCAAAGCTTGCCAAAAGTTTTGCAAAGCTTGCTGAAAGTTTGATAAAAGCTTGCTTTTTTACACTGTTCTTAAAGAAGCTGTGTGAACCAAGTTGTATAACTCCTCTCCAGCACTTTTCCTAGGTACAGGCACATTGACACATTGCAGCACATTAAAGCGGTAGCAAAGGTTAATAAAAAAAAAAAACCCTGCAAGGTAAAGGCATAATGTGCTAGTATGCATTGAAAGACTTAACTTGAAGTGAAGCCCTCCAGCGGCATGCTGTCTCTGCTGACCTGACTTGAATGACCGCATGAATGGCCAAGCTGCAATGCACGTGGGAGTCTCGGGCATGGCACAGAGCTCTGAAGGGATGGCATGGGTATTCCGTTCCTTCAGAGTGCATGTGCCAATGATGTCACCGGCTGGTACTCCCTAGAATATCTCCTAAACGGTACACGTTTAGGAGATATTCATTTAACCTACTGGTAAGTTTTATTTTAACCACTTCAGCTCCAGAAGGATTTACCCCTTTAATGACCAGGCCATTTTTTGCGATATGGCACTGCGTTATTATAACTGACAATTGCGCGGTCATGCCATCTTGTACCCAAACAATTGATGTCCTTCTTTTCCCACAAATTGAGCTTTCTTTTGGTGGTATTTGATCAACTCTGCAGTTTTCATTTTTTGCACTATAAACAAAAAAAAGCAACAATTTTGAAAAAAAAAAAATATTTTTTACTTTCTGCTATAAAACACATCCAATAAAATTATGTAATCAAATGTCTTCATCAATTTAGGTCAATTTGTATTCTGCTATATATTTTTGGTGAAAAAAAAAATCCCAATTAGCGTATATTGATTGGTTTGCGCAAAAGTTATCGCGTCTACAAACTATGGGATAGATTTAGGGACTTTTTATTTTATTTACATTTTTTTACTAGTAATGACAGTGATCAGTGATTTTTAGCGTGACTGCGACATTGCGGCAGACAAATTGGACACTAAGTGACACTTTTTGGGGACCAGTAACACCAATACTGTGATCAGTGCTAAAAAATGCACTGTCACAGTATAAATGACACTGGCAGGGAAGGGATTAACATCAGGGCCAATCAAAGGGTTACATGTGTTCCCTGGGAATGCTTTCTAACTGTGTGGAGGATGCTGACACTGGACAAAGAGAGACATCTGTGTTCCTGATTAGTAGGAATCACAGATCTCTCTCTTGTTCTTTGACAGGATGATGGTCTGCCTTCTTTCCATAGGCAGACTGCCATTCTGTCATCCCCCCCGAGCCATCACAGCCGCCAGACCTGCTGATCAGCTCCTGCTGTGTCCAATCACAGAGAGAGCGGGTCGCCAGCGGCACGCACCCCAGACCAGGGAGCGCAAACAACATACAGGTACGTTGTTTTGTGCAGCCGGGCTGTCATGCCACAGTATATGTGCGGTGGGTGGTCCGGAAGTAGATAACCTTACCTGTAGGTAAAAATCAAAATACAAACTTTGCTACCACTTTAACAGTTCAGACTCACTAACAGCAGTTCATAGTGCAGAACAATTCCTCTTTCTTATAAAACTTGCTGTACAGTGGTAACACAAAGGCAGAAAAAAACATGTACAAATAAAACACAAATGGGGTTGACTTGATAGACCACTTGGTCTGTTTTCTGCCATCACTTTTCTAGAACAGTAAAGCCATCGTCCCCAGATGATACAGTCACTTTAGCCATATATGTTACTCACTCAGGGTGTTCCTTCCTCTCATACAAAGGAGTTCCTCCATAGGCCCAGGGGCCCCTTCAAACCAAGCCACCGACCAGCAATTGAAGGTCAGGAGTAGCAAGGTCTCTCTATCTGCTCCTAAGTGTCCTCTCTTTTCACCCTAGAAGTTCAGCCCTACAGAATGGCTCTCTAATGCAGCTGGGCCCCACCGACAGCTGGCATATAAATAGGCACTATCTCCACTCATTACATCACTACAGGAGGCAACAGATAAAAAAGCACTAACACCTGTCAACAAATATAGGAGGATATTAGACTTAAGATTCATATTTATAGGTGTTCTGAGATGCTGCAAATGTTTGCCATGAGAAACACATTGAAATAGCAGATCCTCCATAGGAAGTGGCATATGCAGTAAGTGCACTTTATAAGAGCATAAAAACCTGACAGTCAAATGCGTGGTTATAGTTGTACATTTGTCTGCAGTTGTTTGCTTGTTCAGACCCAGATATTTTTCAGTTGGAAAACTGTGAATACCATCTGATCTGCTAGGCAATTTGTAATTTGTTTGAATCACTGTATCTACACATATTGCCTTGAAACTGATTGATTGTTTTGCATTTATACTTTTCAGGTGGTAGATGATGTAGGCAACCAGACTTCCTGTCGTCTTGCTGGATTAAAACCAGGAACTGTATACTTTGTCCAGGTTCGGTGTAACCCATTTGGGATCTATGGATCTAAGAAGGCAGGCATCTGGAGTGACTGGAGCAATCCAACTGCTGCATCTACTCCAAGAAGTGGTTAGTGTTCTACTGATAGTTATGTCATGCTTCTAAAAGTTAAATGTGACATATACACAGATTCATTTATTTAAAAGATGAAAATCTAGTTTAAGAGCAATGAAACTGTGTGTTTTTAGGTCTTTTATTGTAAGGGTATTATTCATTCTTATTCCACATGTGTTGACTTACGCAGCTTGCTTTCCACTAGTTTTAGTGCTGAAATACACTTATATTTTTACAAATCTATGGGTTGCATTGCAGCACAATGTACCTGGCAGGCTATTAGTGCAGATGATCACACCTATCAGATTTCTAGAACTGTGCTTTTGCAGCATTGTGGTCAGTGAAAATAGAATTCACTTTTGTCCGCTGGGTATAAGTTCTGCTGGTGCGGAAAAGACATTGCAACACTACACAGATGTTTACAATTTATGAAGTGAGAAAGTGGCATTAATACACTAGTAGTAGCTCTAGATATCTCTCTTAGAATAGACTTTAACCTAACCTATGCTGACCAACAGAACAATTTATGACAGTAGTTTAAAACATAGAAAGAACTAGTCAGAACACTCAAAACCTCTTCCACTTCCCGACCGCCGGACGTCTAAAGACGTCCTTGTCTTTGAGTGGGGATATCTGAATGATGCCGGCACCTACCAGCATCATTCAGGTATCATTTTTTTCCGCCAGCGATTCCCTGCACCATAAGAATGATTATATCGGCAGTTCAGCCGCTTGATCGTTCTTATCGGCAGCCCCCCTCCCGCCGCCCTCCGGTGCTTCTCCCGGGCCGCTCGTGCCATCGGCGCCCCGGAGAACAGATCCGTCGCCGGCGGATGCTGAGCGTAGTGATGACTGATGACCAGATGGTCACCAGTCATCTCAATGCGCCTCAGAGGCCCAGGCGCGACGTATGACGTCACGTCCGGGTCACATGATGTAAACAATGACCGTTTACTCAGCGGAAAAGACAGAGATCGCTCGTTTTTTTTCAGATCTCGGTCTTTCCAGCCTAGAGGGGAGGTGTGAGGTCTTATTGACCCCATATCTCCCCATAAAGGGGACCTGTCACGCAAGATTCCTATTACAGGGGATGTTTACATTCCTTGTAATAGGAATAAAAGTGATCAAAAAAAAATTTAAAGAGAAAGTGTAAAAAATAAAAAAATAAATAATTAAAAAAAAAAAAATTAAATCGCCCCGTCCCCGCGAGCTCGCGCACAGAAGCGAACGCACGCGTTAGTCGCGCCCGCATATGTAAACGTTGTTCAAATCACACATGTGAGGTATCGCCGCGTGCGTTAGAGCGAGAGCAATAATTATAGCCCAAGACCTCCAATGTAACTGTAAACATGTAACCAGTAAAAATTTTTAACGCATGACCTATGGAGATTTCTAAGTACCAAAGTTTGGCGCCATTTCCTGAGTGGGCGCAATTTTAAAGCGTGACATGTTGGGTATCTATTTACTCGGCGTAACATTATCTTTCACAATATACAAAAAAATTGGGCTAACTTTACTGTTCTGTTTTTTTTTTAATTCATGAAACTTTTTTTTTCCAAAAAAAAACGCGTTTGAAAAATTGCTGCGCAAATACCGCGTGACATAAAAAGTTGCAATGACCACCATTTTATTCCCTAAGATCTCTGCTAAAAAATATATATGATGTTTGGGGGTTCTGAGTAACTTTCTAGCAAAAAAACTATGATTTATACATGTAGGAGAGAAATGTCAGAATTGGCCTGTTTGCGAAGTGGTTAAAGAATAGGTTCAGACTTAGCAACATGTTAGATGTTACACCTACATTTAAGGTGTAACCTGTAACATGTTGCTATGCACCAGCTACCCACTCCATCCCAGCCCCCCCTGTGACAGTGGGGAGGGATTCCTCTCCCCAGCAGCAATTGTCACATTTAAAATTGATGCAACTGTGTGTTCCATCTTATTCATTCACAGAGATCTGTGAATGAAGAAACTACAAGTCCTGACTTCCACCGCAGCAGATGGCTTGTAGAGCTCAATGGACTATGAGCACGCTGCTCAGTGCCCTAGTAGTCTATTGACACTCCCTGCAGCTCAGTAACTGTCTGCCCATACCTCTGTATTGGCAGAGAGTTGTAAGAAATGTCTGCAGGAGTCTGACATTGCATCTGTGATCCACTGATCATGGGTACTATGCTTTGCAGGCTCCTCTGTAAAATAAATATTAAATACACATTTTTTTTTTACCTCCAAAACATGTGCATTTATTTTTATTATTTTTTACAAAGGGGAACTTATCCTTTTAAAGCATTGTGACTGCCACCCCACTTTATCAGATTTATCCAGAAGACTCTCTTTTAAAAGGAAAGGAGAGATTTAAAGTCACACACAATTGTGTATAACAATAAAGAAAGTTGCCTCACCCTCATTAGAGATGGGCCGAAAACCGCCCCCCCTCCTGGTTCGGTTTGGACCAGAACATCTCAAACAGGCAAAAAGTTCTACCGAACATGCAAACCCTATTACAGTCTATGGGACACTAAAATGAAAACTCAAAAGTCCTCATTTTAAAGGCTTATATGCAAGTTATTGCCATAAAAAGTGTATGGGGACCTGGGTACTGCCCTGGGGGACCTGTATCAATGAAAAAAAAAGGTTTTTAATTGATAGTTTTTAAAGGAGCAGTGATTTTAATGATGCAACAATAAAAATTAAATATTCCTTTAAATATCATGCCTGGCGGGTCCCCTTAGTCTGCCTGTAAAGCGGCGCGTCTGTGCGATGTATAGAACATGCTACAGCAATAATGGTATTTCTAAAGGAAAAAATGTAATTTAAACTTGCTTGCCGCTGCCGGCTCGCGACAATACAATACAGATTAAAAAATGAAAAAACCATCATGGAGTCTTCCCCCCATCCATACCTGGCCCTTCAGGTAATTTTTCTGTCGCACATTGTCAAGGGTGAATTGCATGAGGACATCTGTTACCTACCTGGGCTCGGGAATGACCTATGTGGTGAAGTCCCATTGATTACCCATATACATTGGTGATGAGGAAACAGATGGATTAGTGACCGGATTAGTGGCCATGTCTGAGGTTCCTTTATACCGGGGAATCGAGTCTAGAGAGATCTATGGTTCACAATCTTTATCCATGCTTCATTTTCATTCATCTCTGGTAAAAGTACCCAGCTATTCAATTTTGGTGGAGGATCACTATGCATGTCGGTGGATGTGAAATCACTACTCACAAGCTTTACAGCAATTGATAGGGACTTTTAGTTTATATGGAGGTTTATTTTTATTTGCACTTTAATATTCATTCACTATATGCTTGGAATGCATTTATGGTGACATTTCTTTGGTTCTATATGGTATCCATATATGTAGGTTTAAGTACCAAGTCAACATTTCTAGCACTGCACTTTTTAGGATTTATGGGTTTTAAGGGGAATGCCATGCCAAAATTTAAAAACCAACAGGCGTGGGATCCCCCCTATTTTTTTTTCTTAATTCTGTCATAGGGTTCCCCTTATCCACTTCAATACATTGTATCATATACTCTGCACTGCACTGTATTATATACTCTGCACTGCACTATATACTTTGCACTGCACTGTATTATATATGCTGCACTGCACTATATACTCTGCACTGCACTGTGTTATATACTTTGCACTACACTGAACTATATACTCTGCACTGCACTGTGTTATATACTCTACACTACACTGCACTATATACTCGGCACTGTGTTATATACACTACACTGACTGCACTATACTCTGCACTGTGTTATATACACTACACTGACTGCACTACATACTCTGCACTGTGTTATATACACTACACTGACTGCCCTATTTACTCTGCACTGTGTTATATACACTACACTGACTGCACGCTCAATCCACTAACTTCCCTGCCTAATCTCCGTTAATGCACACTACACATGACCACCATTGGAAGCAGCCTTATATAGTGTGGGGCTTGGATTTGGATCTCGCAGTGCATTATCGGGCGATCGTCGACGGGCGAACTTTTGCCTCGAACATCGGGCCCATCTCTAACCCTTATTCAACACAGGAACTCTCTCAGTTACAACCACTGCCTTCCTACATAAAAATGTTACTACTCAGTACTGTACTGCCCCACATTTTGTTGGTGAATATTTCTTTACTATACACTTATAGAGATGATAGCACCTACGCTGGCTATAAGAATAAAATGCGTGTCATTTTAGGTTCAGAAGAGCACCCAAAACCTGCTTAACTCTGTGATGTTTAACCACTACCCACCCGGCCTATTGACAAATGACGGCTGGGCGGGGGATTCATTATCCTGACTGGGTGTCTATTGACGTCCTCAGGATAATCCGTGACCACGCGCCAGAGGGGCACACATCACAGCGATCGGTGGTGCCATGGGTCAGTTTGACCCACAGCATTACTGATCGAGGTAAAAGGCTTCCATCGGAAGCCTTTTACCATGTGATCAGCCGTGACCAATCACGGCTGATCACAGTGTAAATAGGAAGAGCCGTTTATCGGTTTTTCCTCTGCTCAGGTCTGCAGACCTGAGCAGTGGAGAGCCGATCGGCTGCTCACCTGATGGGGGGGGCTGCGCTGAACATTTATCAGTGCAGCCCTCCTCAGGATCGCCATACTGGACCACCAGGGAGCCGACCAGGACCACCAGGGAGCCCCCCCAGGGACAGCATAAGGAGGCCGCCCAGGACCACCAGGGAGAAAATCAGGAGGCCTCCCAGGACCACCAGGGAGCCCCCACTAGACCACCAGGTAAGGGCAATATAGTGCACTGTAGGGATGGCACTGTGCCCATATATGATGCCTGCCAGTGCCATCCCTAACAGTGCTATATGCACCAGTGCCATGTACCAGTGCCCACTAGTGCCCAGTTGTGCCACCTATCAGTGCCCACCTGTGCCACCAATCAGTGCCCACCATTGCCACCTAACAGTGCCACCTATCAGTCCCCATCAGTGCCCAGTGCCACCTATCAGTGCCATCTATGAGTGCCCATCAGTGCCACATATCAGTGCCACCTATCAGTGCCCGTCAGTGTTGCTTATCAGTGCCACCTATCAGTGCTGCATATATATGCCCATCATCAGTGCAACCTTATCAGTGCCACCTCATCAGTGCCAATCTGTACTGCCTCATCAGTGCCCGTCAGTCTAGCCTCATCAGTGCCCATCAGTGTAGCAACATCAGTGCCCGTCAGTGAAGGAGAAGATGTACTTATACAAAGTTTTGTGACAGAAACAAAGAAAACCTTTTTTTTTTTCAAAATTTTCGGTCTTCTTTTATTTGTAGCGCAAGAAATTAAAACCGCAGGGGTGATTAAATACCACCAAAAGAAAGCTCTATTTGTGGGAACAAAATGATAAAAAGTTTGTTTGGGTACAACGTTGCACGACCGCGCAATTCTCATTCAAAGCGCAACAGCACAGAAAGCTGAAAATTGGTCTGGGCAGGAAGTGTTCTAAGTGCCTGGTATTGACGTGGTTAAAAAAGATAAATTCTGACATTCCTAGACATTTCCTGGTTTATTTCTTAAAGTGGTTGTCAACTCTTGACAACCACTTTAACCTACAGGTAAACCTATAATAAGGCTTACCTGTCGGTTCCCTGCATATCTCCTAAACCTGCACAGTTTAGGAGATATACAGAGTACTTGCATGTGCCGATGTCATCGGGCACATGCGCAGTGAAGAAATGGCCTCCGTGCCATTTCTCCACTGAGATCGTGAGATCATGTCTCTGGCAAATCACAGAGCTGGAGTCTGCGGCCCTGGACGGAAGTGGGATGAAGTTGGGCGCTTCTTGGAGCGGGGACAGCGCGGGCTTTCAATGCGGGTAAGTGTCACATAATAGAATAGTATGCGATGCATACTAGCCTATTATGCTTTTATATTGCAGGGTAAAGGAACAAAGAGGAAGTAAAACCCATCAGGGTTTACTTCATCTTTAAAAGAGAACTTTGTTTTTTTTGCAGCATCGGTCAGGTGCTGCATCTGTCCCCCACTGGCTCTAACACTGAGAACCAGGCGATCAAACACTGTTGATCACTCGGTTCGCCACTCTCTGCTCTGCCCACTCTCCTCACTCACTGGAGCGCTGGGCTGTGGAGTGGGTGCCAGTCCAGGCATGTGGGCAGATTTCAACTTTATTGTCATGCCTCTGTGATGTCAGCCAACAGCGGGCTTCAGCCTGCTGCCTGCTGAAAATGGGTCACAGGAGTGCAGAATGAACTGCACTCTTGTGATCCACAGAAGTACAGCCAAATGAGCTTTACCACAAAAGATGTTTTAGATCACCTTAATTTCAGTTGCATTTGCTACAGTAGTGAGTCTCTCCGGCTCCTGTTCTGTGAAGAAAGCTCATGGGAGGGGGGCAAAGACACTTGTAAGAGTAACTGAAGGTCATCTTCCCACAGCTCATACGTCATGGTGCCTAAAACCGACTCCCACTCCTTTATACAGTGCATTGCAAAATTGACAGCTGATAGAAGATATCAATCCTTTGGTTGTCTTGGACCTGATTGGTCCATCCAATATTGATACATTGCCAATTGGATGGAATGCAGATAATTGCAAATCGGGCATGCACTACATGTCTAAGCTATAAATATTGGTAAACGTTTTTTTTTAATCTAGAAGTGTTGAAGAGTGTTAGAGAATAGAGTTGAGCGAACTTCTGGAAGTCCGGGTTCTGCTGGTTCGGCCAAACTTTGGGACAAAGTCCGGGTTCGGGTCCGGACAGAACCCGAACTTTGTCCCGGACCCCGTTTTTTTTGCAAATGGTTATAAATATCGAATCTGTACATCACGTACGGGCTAAACGTTAATAGACGTAAGGTAGGTTAACCGTTACATAGTTATAACCTACCTGGTTAGTCCAGGTTCTGTTGGTTTCCTAACTATAGAAGATAGTCGACAGTTAAAACGTTACGTGACATATTTCCTCACCCTCAGCCAAAATCCGTGGTACTGCATACTCGACACCCTTCTACTGGAAGTCAATGAGAATGTTCACAGAAACGGGGGGAGGGTACTCGAAAGAAGTGTCTTGTCCTCGGCCTCTCTGAGTGATGACATCGTTTACGTTGACTTTAATTCCACTAGATTTTG